>PTEX01000159.1:185806-235315 GCA_003342815.1 Eudromia elegans
ATATGCACATATCAGTGAGATTTAATTTGGCCTGCAAAATCCTTGTGGTTAAGTATACAGGCTTTGTTTCAAGACTAGCAGTTAAACAGGCATTTTTTTTTTTCTTGAAAACTAAATGGAAACTACTTAAATGTGGTGCACCTTAATCTGTTCTGTTAGGGCTCTATTTTTTTTTTTTCCTCCTTTGTGTGTGTGTGTGTGTGTGTGTGTATCATTTAGTATTATGAACTTTTACAAAGTTGCCATTGAAATAAAAGACTTTTAATCCATCAGAATAAAGACGTGCTTTGAGGCCTCTCCACAACATTGGCTTTAAATTAAGTATATTCCCTCTTCCTTCTAGTTATTCTTGAGTCCAACACATACTTGTTAGAAGAGATTGAACAAAGCTTTTTGGGATAGCTACAGACTTAGTTAAAATWGCCTTTTTTTGGTATCATATGACCTGCCATTCTTATTTTGTATAATGGGGGGCACCTTCTAAACTTCACATTGTATTTATGGCACAATTCATAAATATGAAAAGCTAACTGAATTAGTCTATCACACAAAAGAAGCAACTACCTCCACCAAATGGAACATATGTTTTTATTACATATTTACCTCCTTATATTAGGTTTTACTTATTTAATATAATACTGAACAATACATAAAGTTTGTCTGATCTGTATTTGCTATTTTCTGAAATTAAAACCAAATAATTTTCCATTTCTTAGCCTGTATAACAAATGGAATATTTAGTCAATGAAGTACAAAGGTGTTTGTTTAAAAATCAAAATGTTTAGCTGCTTTTCATCAGGTGACAACCTCTGACAGCCTATAAAACAACTATGATGGCAGAGACATTATTGAATTTTAAAATTAACTGTCCTTCTTTTTCACTGAAGGACTGTTTAGGTATTCATAATGCTGTTAAACCTGTGTCTTCAATCTGCAATGGAGCACACTTTCTTCTTCATCCAAAAGTTTTATATGAAATCTCCACATTTGGTCTTCAAGAACAGAAAAACGAGGTACTGTATTTAAGCTATATTTATAAGCTGATGTGCATGCATCAAAATAGTTCTTAATATTTTCCTAGATGGAGACTTAYCTGAAGTTTGGATTACATACGCTTTTGTGTGTGTGCATGTGTATACACACAAAAAAATGTTGTTTGCATAGTTCTAAATATATATATTTATAAGTTGTAGTAAATTGAAGGATCTTTTTATGATGCTTTCAGAGACAAAACAACATCCTCTAAGTATGATGCTATTTATTCAGTTAACAAGTGCAAAAGGAAAACAAAATAAACTGCAAGCTTAATTTTTATCATTTAATAAACTTACCCTTRCCGAAGTGGACATATGGCAAAGTAGTACCTAATTCAGGTCCTGTCCAGACTTATTCTTTCTACTGTTTATATGTATATCTACTAGTTAAATTGTCATTAAACATCAGTTTAATCTTTCATAGTTGTAGTATTGAGAAGAAATTGAGTATAACCATGTAATCCTGTATACTTTTTTTATCTGAACTGTTAAAAATAAGTTAGAATGATGTTTTGAAAGACTATTCTTGCCTGGAGTGAGAGAGTGTTTAGTTATGGTATAAAATGCATTTTATTTCTTAACAGCTAAAGATAAATTTTGATTTACTTTTTCCACATAAAACAAGGAGAAATAATTCTTAAAAGCAAGAAAGCTTCCTCTGTTACCTTGATAGCAGTAATTTATAGCTTGTGAATGCTTTCGACATAGGTTGGTGACTATAACGAATACTGTATCATGTACCTTTTTTTGTTTTTCAATATAAAGCTTCAAATGATTTCATGTACAATTTGAAAATTTTTCACAGCCTTCCATCTGTTTGACTGTCCAGCTCYAAAAAGTGAAATGGCTATAGAATGGGTTTTGAGACTCTTATCTTCTTGTAGGTCCAGAAATATTGGGGATAATATCTGGAAATCAGGGAATAAAATAATCCAGAAATGTAAGAAAAAAAATACATATAATGATTTGCTTTACCTGAAAGACAGAGAGGCCAGTAGGTGTATAACTTGTAATAATTTTTTATTTTAGAAAAATTGGTCTTTCCAATAAAAAATTTCTAAATTCTAAAAATTCTAAAATAAAAACTTGGGTTCTGGGATGCAATTGAATAAAAAGGTGCCAAGAGCTATCTTTTTTTGTTTTAAATATGCTAAATGAAGTTCAGACATACTTTTACACTTAAAAAAAAAAAAAATCCAGTACTGATAGTATAATTACAATTTCATCTTGAAAGATAACATTTCACCACTGGCACATCCCGTGCTTAGACTCACTGCTGCATGTGTAATCTGGAAAGGAATTGCACTCTCTGAAGTCATCTCTCTAAGGCTGTGAAGATAAATTGACTATCTATTTTATAGATGCGTAACATTGCAATGAATCTCTGGCATTTGACTTTTTTATTAGTATCTTGAGCTTAGAGACTTTAAATTTAAATTTCAAGAATTTGTCTGTCTTGTTAAAAGATGAAGTATCTTGTCTAACAGGCTTTCCTACAACTTAATACTTACAGTGACTGACAATTTAAAAGTAGCATTCTGCAGTGGGAGTACATTTCGTTCATAGATTCTTTCCCTTTGTACTGTGTTTATATAAAATTAAAAGACAACTGTATACTGCAGTATTCACAAACTAACCCAGACACTTAGGCTGCCACATCTTTTTTTTTTTTTTTTCCGTTGTTACCAACCAGGTGCACTCTGCTGCCAAGTCCATTCTGATGTACCTATTGCAGGGACGACTTGTAATGACAGTGTTGACTTGGAACAAGTTTATTGAGGCCCTCTATCCTGTCATTCCTATTTTACAGGTATCTGCTGTTATGTATGAATATGCTATTTGATGTATGAGGTATGTCATTATGTAAACAGCACCAGTGGAAAGCATATGAACAAATATTAAGTTGTCAGAAAAATGTTTCGTATGGGTCCTAATGCCAGTCAAAGTTGCTTCTTTCTGTTTTATAAAAAATTTTAGTTTGGTAATATTAGCATTTGAAGTTTTGAAGGCAAAGCTTACCGAACAAAATACTCCTAGGTTGTGGGTTTTTTCTTTGAATTGTTTTTTTTTTTTTATATATACACACACACGTATATATATATATATATATATTTATCCATGGAGGAATATCTGGTTTTATTAAAATTGTTGCATTTTTGGTGTTTCTCCATTCCTCCTTAATCCAATTCCTAAAAATAAAATAGAATTATATTTTCTTTGTTTGCTCATTATTCAGTTTCTTTTTAGTTTCTTCTTCTTCTTTCTTAATTTCTTTTTTAACTAAATACTTTCTTTTTAATTTTTTTAGGGTTATGCTGATGCAAAAGATCCATTAGGTAATTGTATCCTCACTTTGACTGAAACAACCTCTGACAAAGGAGAGGGTGTTCTCCCTAGAGCTACTAGACTACGGGCAGCTCTCCGTCTTCTTTTCTCAAAAAAGCAGTTGTGAGTAATATCCTGTAGTAGTACAATGGGACTTAMACAGCAGATTAACCAATATTGCTTTGAGTATTTTCCAAATAGAAATTTTATGATCTATATAATGTTTAACTGTAAAGCTGAAGTTTTCCAATACAAGGAATTCATCTATTTATTTTAATCATTTACTCCTTCAGGGTTCGTTCTGTAGCACTTAAACATTTATCATTCCATCTTTTGAATGAAGAAGGGGCCAACCTGAAACGCCCACATCTGCATGGTAGCGTGTTATCCAGCATTTCAAACTTGTTTATTGTAGAAAGAGCTATTGAGCTGAAATTGGATGATAAAACAGAGTCGGTATTTAAGGTGAATAAAATCTGTCTAAATATTCTGTCATTCCTCAACTCTTTTCCACCTGTCCAGTAACTTAAGTTATCATTCTCTGAAGGTTGAAATATTTTGTATGGATTGACTCATTTCATGAAAAGGAATATAGATGGATAGATACAGATCTATACATAGCTTTATTCTCTCTATGTGAACATTTAACAATAGCTTTCAGACTACAAGATGCCACAGTGATTAGGAAAAGGATTCTGCCTTTTTTTACTCTCTGCAGATAAGTTAATTCTTAAGAATTAGCTTAACTGCAAACAGTACAGGCCTGCCATGTTAAGCTTTTAATTGTGCATGGGAAGAGTCAGCTTTTCCTCAGGCAGAGATTTWTTTTTTTTTAACCCAGAGTCCATTRCTACTGAAAGAGACACAAAGATTGTTTAATATATGAAATACTCTAACATAGATTTTGAACTTCTGCCTATTTTCTTAGTATTGCATCTTCTGCAAAATAAAAATAAATCACAAGTATATTACCAAAGGGTAAAGTTATCTTTTTATTCAAACAGCTAGGCTGTTTTCTTATCACCCCTGCTTCTTTCTCCATTACATTCAACAGTTACAGGTTAAAAGTACATCAAAAAAAAGCATTAGGATGTGTTGCCTCTGATTAAATTTAATCTTGAACAGTCATTGTACACTTGATTTCTTATACTCTTCTCTGCATTTCCCCTAAGTAAGGATCTTAAATCTCTATATGAATTCAGAATATTTTTAATTTTTCTAACTCTGCTGCTTTTCTACTTTTAAAACGGCACCTCTGTTCACTAAATTAGAAGTATATTACAGGATTTCTATGTAATTCTGAGATTTCTGTAATCCTTCATAATCTATTGATTAGAAGTCTACTGTTATGTTCTAAAAAGTATTCTCTTTTGTGCCCTAGGAATTAATAGAGATTTCTTAAAAGAAGATTATAACTTAATCCTTTTTTAATTATGAACATGTGGAATCTAATCAAATACTTTCTAATAGAGAATGTACATCTTTTTTTACTTTCTGTTAAGAAGTTTAGCTAGTTTCCTTATTTCACAGTAGCATGCTGTATGTAAATCTAAATATGCTTTTCCTTTTAGGCAGAAACTGTTGAAAAACTTTATGGTATCTTGACTTCTGATGCTGTTGACTTAGTTCTACGAAAGTCTGCAGCTGAACAGCTAGCTATAATTATGCAAGGTAAAGTTTTTTAGAAAAGTTTTATTCATCTGCTCATTTTCAGAGACTAGTATATCTTGGCTGTTTTCTTTATGTTTCAATTAAAGATGCTTTTATTTTTCATGGACCTTAGCTGTATCATTGAACCACAGTGTAATGCTATTGTACTATTGTGGATAAAATTGGAATCCGAATCAGAACTTAGTTATTTGTTACTGCACTCAAGAAAAACTGATAGTGTAAGAAAGAGCAACCTATTTCTGTAAGCTCTGTAATTAGTTTTTTTTTTTCTCCATTATATTTGTTATTTTGTAATGTTTGAAGTAATGATTCTTCCGAATTTTCAAATTGCCCGACTCAGCTCCTCCTGTCTGCAGGAAGGCAGGCAAAGGTCATTACATACCGACATTTTGGGAAGATATTTAGGTTTCTTAATAATTACGCTTAAGAGGCTAATGTAATCAGATGATTGCAAATGAAAGAGAGCTGATGTTGTTGTTATTTGGTTAAGAGATTGTTGACTAAAATGTGCCCTGCTGCCTAATTTTAGCGTATTAGGTCTTTTTCACATGTTAGACATCTCCATCTAAAACTATAATCCTAAATTGCACAGGTATTGTTCAGCTCTGTAGGAAGGCTTCTATAATACTTTTTAATTGCTTTTATAGCCAACCCATTTCAAAGAAATGCTAAAGTTTTGCTGATGATGCTTTAAGGGGAGGGGCTTACCTTGGTAGTACCTCAGCTGTACCTGCTCGGTTTGTTGGCAGTTTTATGGAAGAAGTAGTTTTCCAACATGTTACTGCACACTGAGAAGTTTCATACAAAACCAGGGTCTCCTAATATAGATATACTTTTTCTTGCAGATACCAAAATGCATAACGCAGTGAAAAAGTTGGGCGTGATAGAAAAAATTTTGGCTTACCTCAGTGAATGCATACATCAAGATGGCAAGGTAAAAATACTGGCACGAGTTCGTCTCCAACTGTTGCGTAGCGTGGTGGTAATATAATACTTTTTTCCTGTACATATAACACCAATGTTTTTACTGCATTGATTCTACACAGAAGACAAATGTTTAGTAACAAATATAATCCCAGTGTTTATTTAATATAATCTCAGTATTTATATAATTTATTTCATTTCTGAATATGCTGACATTCTGTTAAGATATTTGTTTAGCTATCTATGATATTAGCTGGTCAAAGAACCAACTATGTGTGATTTTAGGAAATCAAAATATAATTTTTAATCAGTTAAAAAAAGAAGAAAAAAAAMCCCTTTCATCTCTCCAGACTCATGTCCTAAAGTAAATAAATATAATTTAAACCTGTCATTTATTAATGACATATAAGTACCTCTGTGAACCTCTGATAATGAGTTGGAGAAATCTCATATGAGGCTCTTATTTTTTTAATTGTGTTTATTGTAGAATGCAAATGTCTTTATTCTTTTTGAAATAAAAAGTAATAAAAATATTCTGAAGTTCTAAGCAGTTACCACCTATACTCACTCAAGCCAAGATAATTCTTTACCAGGAAAGTTAGTAAGCCCACAGGATGGAAAATAAATGGARTGAGAGCTTTGCTTACCTCTTGTCTCATGTAATTGAGTGCAAAAATTAGCTAAGTGTGTTTTATTAGGACAAGGAAAGAGCATATAGATAGAATTGTGTAAACTAGTCTCTAGGTTTTTTACCCTGAGGGAATCTATCCCAGATTCTTATTTTCCTTTCAAACTGTTCTTAATTTATTTCTAAAATCATGAAAAATAAAGTTTACATGCTTTTGGGAGATAGCTACCAAGAAAAGGATGAGTGATGTAGTAGAGAGGAATAAGCACAATTTAAATAAGATTGTAAATGTAGCTGTGCCAGAGACTCCTCTTTCCATTCTATGTAAGTATATTACCTATTGAAAATCAAATGGAACTCTTTGATGGAGCTAAAAAAAAAAAATTAAATGTGGAAGTTTCGTCAAGCAAAGTAATGGTACAGTATACGTACTGATCTGTGAAAGTTACTTCACTGATTATTACTGATTACTAAGAAATCCAACAATGTTTAAATATTTTTGAATGTATGTGCTACTGGGGTTGCACTGGACTGTCTCAGAAGGTTAATGGCTTGTTTGCTACAATTAGCAGTATGTTTCATAGCGTGAATGTTTGTTGTAAACTTCTCACAGTAGTTCTCTCTGATACTGATAAATAATATTTAATATGATCCTGCAGGTCATGGAATGTATAGTGTTACCGTGTCTAACGCTTCTACGGAAAATTGCGTATGCTGATCCAGTGGTTCGTTTGTCCTTAGCACAGCAGTCACCCTTTTTGCTTGTGTTATTCAGAGGTAATGATTTTATTTCTGTTTTTATTTTAATGTGTGAGAGGAAAGCACCTGCATGAAACATTAACCAAAAGCTTTCCTGAGAACCTTGGATTTCTTCAGAGAGAAAGAAATATCATTCTTTGCTTGTATTACCCAGGATATGGCATCTTTTGAAGATGTTTGCAAAATGACTGTAAAAATCAAGCGTTTAACCAGTTCTATTAAATATCCCAGTTTTCCTAACATATATTTTAAATATCTTTATTCAGTTTCCCTGATATTCCAAGATGATTGTGCTGTTCTAACTGAAGCAACAGTATTGCTTTGTCTTCTGTTGTTTGATGAAGTAGCAAGACAAGAAATATGGTATGAAAAAGCGCAYAATTTTTGATTATATATCTCTAGTCAAAATTTTAAATTTTGATGTAAGTCGGTTTATATACACCCAAACAAATTATTGTTAGAAATTCTTTATTTCCAAAATTGCATCTTGCTTATTTGTGTAGGCCAAATAAATTGTTTCAGTATTTGTGCTCAGTGTTGTACAAGTTTCCTTGATGTACTATTACAATATAAGTACATCATTTTTCTTTTTGTTTACTTTGTTAATTTACTTTACTTACATTTTATTTACCTTTTCAMAAGTCCCCTGTTACCCTCTAACAACTTTTTCATGAATAGAAAGTATGTTAAGTAAAAAGCTATAGTTCTGGCACCTTTTTTATCTTCCTAACAATTCTCTCATCTAGTCTGGGTTTTAAGTGGAGCAATTATCCATTTTAAAAAAGACTTCAGCTTGAAGAATATTTCACATTTTATTATTGAAAATTTGAATATAATTCAGAAAAAAAAGGCTGTTAGAATTATGCATAATAAATATACTGAAAAAAATTGTAATGTCTGTTTTCTCTAATGGAAATAAGTCATCTTTAATTTCATTTTTATGTGCAGTATTGCTGCATTTTTATGTGCAGTATTATGCTGCAGTATGGCAGCAATTATTTTGTATATATGTGATCAAAGAAATTCCTTGAAGTATAAAAAAAAAAACAAAAAAAAACAAAACAACCCCAGCTATATCTGAATAATGGCAAAATAGGAACATCAGTAGAAAATTAGGGAATAAATTAGTACATAAATTAGCAAGTAATAACTATAACTTAATCTTTTTCTTGCAGGGCTGATGACATATCTAATAATGATACTGAACTACCTTCCTTCAGCTTGCCGGTTGCTGTTGTTAGACGGTATGTTTTTTTTCAGTTACTTTTGCTTCTTTCTGTTAGCTGTCAACCCTGAAGGACAGAAACAGGAGGAACAGGAGATATATTTAATGTTAAAAATGTGATTGCATTTTTTTTTCCCCTCCAAGAGTTTGTCCCCTGGCAAAGGCTTTCCAAAGTTCACTTACAAATGTAAAAGTCTTGTTCTAATAGAGTATTTTTTTTCCCCCCCAAAGGTATCATCTTCCAGTCAGAATCACTGCTCATCATGCTGTTAGTCCCAATGCTGTCATTACGCCATTGTCTTCTGACTGCCTGGCTATGAAGCCTGTGTCAGACATGCTTAAGATGGCTTGGAATCTGTCATGGTATCATGGGATTGAAGACCTGTTACAACTGGTAAATTATGAGAAGGAAGGAGAAACGTAAGCTATTGTATTTTGATTTTAAATCCTAACATATTTCAATAATATTAAGTCTTTTAAGGTTCAATAGCTTCTCAAMGTGAACTGCAGTTCAAGCTGTTCATGATTTTAGAATGCTATCTTTTTAACTGTAAAAAATTACATCCCAGGACTTTGTAGTTATGATCTCAGGGGCTGACGTTTTACCTAAATTGCATCTATGTATGAAGTCTAGAGCTTGATCCAACTTATAGTGGAGGTCAGGCTCAAATAGAATTAGGTAACAGGAAGCTCACCTTATTGTGAGACTGGAATTTGTTTTATTTTTTTTGCACGTATTAATGTAATACTAAGAATTACGGTGAATAATCAATCTTTTGACTGTCTCTTCACTGTGCATAACTTCTCTGTTTGAGAGTATTCTGTATACAGGATTCTTCATCTTGAGAGACACCTCATTTAAAAGGTCTAAAATGTTTGAGTTTTTAACTCCACATTGATGATGTTTCTTTTTCTTTTACAAATTTTGTTTGGCCTTTAAGATGGCCTACAAAATTTGTTAATAAATAATATGTCCCTAAGCCATCRAAAACACTTCATGCTTTGATTACACTTTTTATTTTAAATTTTCTCAAGTCAAAAGTGACTTTTTTTTTCTCATTTGTACTAGAGTATGAAAGAATTGGTGCTTACTCAAATAACTTATAAAGACATTGACAGCTAACTGTTGTTCTTTTGTGCCTCTGCAGATTTTTAGACATGCTAAAGCTGTCCTCAGAAGACATTCTTATACTAAGGATAACATGCACAAGCTATGGACTGCAGGAATGTTTTAATTCAATCATTCAGGCAGTATCCCACAGGGATGTTAGGGCTGCTATTATGAAATTAAGTTTTTATGTTCTTAATGACAAGCTTACTTTAAAATATAACTCTGGACCTTCTGGAAATACTTTGAAGAGCTGTGTTTGGCAAAGAGCATTAAACAGGTAAGCACACTGACTGCATAAATGGATTATGGATATGATGTTTAAACTGTAAAGTTGAAAATACGAAATTTCTGAAATTAATTTCCCCTTTACCTCTGATTTTTTGATTGCTTACATCCATATTCAAATACTGTATATTCCTGCAGTTGAACTGTATCTTCTAGTGGTTACTGAAGCTGACGAGTGATACAGAGTTTTCATGTAAAATTAAAATTAACCTTGGCTTAATCTTGGCTTTGCAAGTATGTTTCTTCAGTTTAGGAATGTTTTGTTAGTTTGGTTGGGGTTTTGTTGTGGTGTTTTTTAGGGGTTTGTTTGTTTTCCTGGTCTGTAGTCCAGTTTTTGTATTTTTCACTTTAGGTTTAATATAGATACTTTCATGTTTGCAGGTTACTTCAGTCTTGCTAGGCTGAGATCTTAAGTACTTTAATGTGCTGTAGGGGTAAAAAAGTATTTTTGTTTGCATTACAGGTTTCTACAAGTGCTTCCAGCTTCTATTGATGATGAGAAGCTTTTGGTAGATGTCCTGAATTTTTTAAACAAACTGCTTAGGGAGCAGAGAACAAGTTTAGAAACAGACCATCTAAAATGGATGCTTAAAACATTGCATGAGAATGTAAGAATATACCTAATTTCGTTGTAGATTACCAAATAGCTGTAACACATGTTTGTTTGTGATGAGCTTTTCTAGGAAAAGGACTTATTGAACAGGAGTGCATTACCTATCTATCTATCTATCTATCTATCTATCTATCTATCTATCTATCTATCTATCTATCTATTTATTTATTTATTTATGTGCCAAATAAAAGCATCATCTACCTGTGGACTGAGTTTACTCAAGTGTTCTTGAATGAGGTAATGTGTTGTATGTGCTAACTTTTCCAAATAAGTTTATTTTGTGTGCCTTAGGCAGTTACAGAATCACAGAATCTTTAGGATTGGAAGGGACCTCTAGAGRTCATCTAGTCCAACCCCCRTGCTCCAGCAGGGCCACCTAGACCACATTKACACAGTTGGTAGGAGTAGGTTTATGGTAAAATTAGCATCAAGAACCTGTCAAGAATAAAAACATCAATATATTTCTTTTCATGCGTAGTTAAAGAATTTTAAAAGTTTGTGGTGGTATTTGATAGCATTAATGTAAAGATTGTRAGGCAAAGACATGAAACTTAAGTTTTTAACTCATCTTTTTTTTGCGATCTGTGTTTTTCAGTCACTCCTCTCTTTCCTTTTTTATAATATTAAAACACTAAGAAGGTAGCAAGTGAATTAGCAGCATGTTTCCTTAAATGTCATTATTTTAGGGCATTACAGTTATAAATTATATTTATTCTTTACTGACATAATATGRCATAATTATCTGTATTGTAATACAAAATTCTGGTTCATAGAATAGTAAAATATTTCTATATTTAGAATAAGYTTGCAGAATATTTATAGAAAGGTTTGTGAGCCATAATTCAGTTTTCTTTCTCTAATATACTGCTCATCTCAGTAAAAAAAGTTTTTGAAAGGATTTTGAAAACCATACTTAATACAGAGGACAGCTACCCGTTGCATCCATGTACCTTACCATATTTTTTTATAACTTTTTTCCATCTATATTTCCTATTCTTTTGCTTCCAGCTTTGTTGTGGAGCCACATGAGGTGTTATTTTATGGGACTTCTTAATTTTCTTAATATATGTTAAYATAATTTCTCCTGTTCTTTAAGCTCCAGATACTTTTATAAATTATTTTACACAGGAATTGAAATTTATCCCAATTTTTATATATTGAAAATTTATGTAATTTAGATAAATAATTCACTTACTGTCCCTCTTTTTCATGAAGCAATGTAAGAATTAGTGATATATATTTATTAAGACAAATCCTTTCTATCCTGGAGCTTACTGTTGATGACATAATGGAAATCATTTAGGTAAGATAGTGAAATCTATGTACTTACTGAGAGAAAAGACATTTTTAAATTCATTTAGCAGACCACTGTGTTATAATATTACTGCAGGAAAATTGTATGACTTGTAGGTATGAATGAATTCATAGTTGTATAGTGGTTTGTTACTGCTTTTATTTTTCAGTCTGCAGATTTCATTTCATGGATATTAGAACTTTCTGCTTGGCAGAGAGAACATTCTGTTTTGCATTAAGAATATGAAGAACTTTAAGACAAGTTTTTGCTTTCAGTCTGTCTTTAATTTCATTTTTCAATTTAGCATAGCTATAACTTTTCTAAATGAAATACATTTAGAACCTTGAGCATGGTATTATATGAGCATAAAGTTCAATTGCTATAGTAAAATAGGAATGAATTTCAAGACTGACTTCATTCTTCTCAGTTTTCTAGATGTGCTTTACTTTTCAGGGAACAATTCAATACTATTCATTTAAGAGGTGTGGAATTGTAAAATATAAGAACGATCAGAAAATAAAGATAACAAAGCTTTTATTTTATTTATCAAAATACAGTAATCCAGTCTAGCTGTATAAAAATAATTGTTGAGTACCAAAGRCAGTGATGTTTTTCTCTTTAGAAATTTGTGTTATAGAGCATTATTGTTGTCGAATACACTGCACTCAAGGTTCATAATCTTGTAAGATATATGTATATAAGACAATATATGTATTAAGTACAATCTGAATGCACTTGTGTTTTCCTCCTTCAAAATAGAATCTAAGCATTTACAAATAAGCATTAATCATCATTGTTGCTCATACTTACAAACTGAAGTACCTGAAGTCTGTATAGCTGACTGGGATTCCTATAAATTCTTATAAATTTGTCTCATTCAAACAAAAGCTTTGTCAGGTGATTTTCAATATTTCAAGCAATTTAACTCTACGGGTAACATCTTGAACTAATATTTCTACTTTGTGTTTTATGTTCCTTGCTGTTTATTTTTTTCCTTGCAGGTTATTAGTGCATGTACCTTTAACTTTTCTTTACTATGCTGAATCAAAATACACTGTGGCATAATACCAGGAGATTATTTTATGTCATTTAGTAGATTCAAGTAGTGAGTAATTGTAGGAAGCTTTCACTGTGCGTTTTATAGAAATACTTCTTAGTGAAATGATCCTGCAATTTTTATTTTATAAGATCTGTGATTTGCAAGCTATGATCAAAAATTGGTTTAAGTGTAGGTATTAAAGCAACCTATCAATACTGCGTTATATAAATATATTTTTATTGCTTTATTCCAGAAGCCAAATTCACTCTTGGACCTCCTGGTGCGACCAGAATCCCAAGTGCCGGATGCTATAGATGAAATACAGACAGCTGTCAGACAGCAGCTGGATAAAGAACTCATTCATCTTTTTAACACACTGCTACTTTGTTCCATGTCAGTGACTGACAGGTACATTGTAAGGGATCTGCCAGCATAATTTCAACTGAGGAACTTAGCATCTAGTGAGACTGTATCTTAGTCATAACTGGTGTATGATTACATGGTGACACAGTTATTTAAACCTGTAGAAATGGAATGTACTCCCCTTGAAGATCAAAGCTTGGTGGGCTTTTTCACAGTAAAATTAGGAAAGTAATCTGGAAAGGATGCAGTAGYGGTCACTTTCTGAAGAAATGATAGTTAAATTTGGTAACTTGGTTGTCTTGGTAGCAGTTATTTATTGGAAATAAAACAATAGAATATTATAAATAATAACAAACGATTATTTTCATTTGGCTTCTGGTTGATCTAATAAAGTACATCTCTGCACATTAGTCATGAGTTTGGACATCTACTTCCTTCATGCAGTTCTTATCCTTTTCTGGCAATCAAGAAAGTACGAATGTCAATTTCTATTTTTTTCTCGAAAATAATTTCCCACTATTAGTCTTTCCATTAAAGTGTATTCTAAGAGATATTAAAACTGTAGCTTGACATAAATATTTATTCAAGTGCCAAAGCGGAACAATTGATAGTTTCTTCAAACCAATATCTTTCAGACAACTCAGTTATACAACTTAGTATATTTTGGCAGTTTGAAAATAAAAAAAAAAGAGTTAAAATTTTGCCAGTTCTGTTTCTAGCTGAATCTCCATGTGAGGAAGAACAACTTTCCTCTGAGGGTGACAGAGCCCTGGAACAGGCTGCCCAGAGAGCTTGTGGARTCTCCTTCTCTGGAGATCTTCCAAACCGTCTTGGATGCCACCCTGTGCTCCATGCTYTGGGTGTCCCTGCTGGAGCAAGGAGATTGGACTAGATGATATCTAGAGGTCACTTCCAACCCATTCTGGGATTCTGTGTAAATTCTAGACTGATTTTTCAACTTCTGTCTTTTGAATCAGAATAAAGAAATATACCTACCTTTGGATTGAGAAGTCTCCTTGTAATAAGATGCACTACTAGACTTTCAGAACCTGGATGGGACTWTAAATGTCAGATTTGCCTCCATGTTATTCTGTTAATGAGGCAATAGTTACTAATTCAGATGCTGAAATGGACAGAATAACAAACAGAAGAATGAGGTATTGTGCCTTTTGTGAAATGATTTATTTTAATAACTTCCTACTGGTAGCTGATACTGTTTTGCTTTTTACAATTTACCCAGAGAGGGCTTGGAGCTTGCGGGTGCTTTCAGAACAGAGCTGGCTTTGAAGCTGCTGCAATGTTTAAGGTTGACAGATGCACCACACTTCTACGGCCTCCCTTCACTGGAAAGAATACTACGAGGAATGGTTCATGTTACTGCCCTTCCAGACTGGAGTACATATTCTGCAGTTGAACCRATAGCAATCTGTAAAAAATATTTAGCAGGTCTTCTTGAGGTAAGTAGTTCATTATGTATTTTTGGTGTGAATGCTTAGAAAGCACAATGTAATTAATTCATGAATTTAAGTTATGATTAGTKTGTTGAATGGTTTGTACGTATCTATATACTACTTAGATTAAAGCTATCATGAAATTGTTCCACCACTCCCAGGTCATTTCATCATTTTATGTTGAATGGGGAGGAAATGCCATGTCCTTCATGGGAAAAGGTGTTACGAAGAGCACAGTTCTATGCTTGCTTCACTTGTCCCATGAAATGACGGCTCAAGCCAAGGATACAGTGAGTACACTATAGTTGTCCTTAAGGTATCATTTGTTTGTTAGGAGTATGCATAGATGTATTTTTACTGCTGATGTTAAATTTTACTCTTTTTTTACATGGTCAGTGAAAAATGCCTTATATAACAACAGTCAAAAATGTGTTATGTGACGAGTCAGTAAAATACCAGATTGTAAAAATCCTTCTCAATTCTCAGCTGTTTGTGTTGAGAAAATGCATACAAAATACTGTAYTCCAAGTGAAATATCAATCATCTACTGTGTTAAAATCTATTCAACCAAACTGGTCAGAAAACATACCTCTAAAAATTTTAGTAATAGTCTACTTAAAGCATTGTTTGTGTAAATGCATGGTTATAAAAACTAAGGAAACACATTTGTAACGTCAAATTTCATTTCAAACAAATGGTGTGTGGTGCTGTTTGTGACTTCATTTAATCAGGTGACAAGTACACGAAAAAGAAGAATTATGATCAAAGAAACAAATACTTGTTGGTCTCGATATTTTTATGTAGATATATTTTAAAAAAAGGTGATGAAAAAGTGATGTTAATAACGRGTGAAAATAAATGTAAGGATTAGTTTTTGAATAGAAAACATTRTTACCCTAATATTCAAGTGAAATATTTAATATCTCTTTAGCATTGCTATCCATATGAAGAATCAGACAAATTCAGTTTTATTCACTAGGTGAAGTCAGTGAGTTAAGTATATCTTTACAGGTGAATCAAAATCTTTTTACTGTAATATTAGTGTTTTTAATATGCAAGTATGTATGTAGTCTGATAACTTGGACATGGTAGGCTGACAGGAAATTGAAGGATTTATAAAATAAGTTCTTACACTATTTTCTGTTGTCAGGACTGGGTATCTCTTTGGTCCTTGCCTTACGAAAACAATGAAGAGCAAGTTTCTCCTCAGCTAGGTCTGGCATGGCTGGTTCCTTTATGGGTTGATAGAGATCCTGAGGTTAGTTAAAACAAAGTTAAATTGATATCTTGTCACTTAAATACATGCCCTRTTTTTCTTTCATCGATTTATTTAATATAAAAGCTATATTTTAAATTATTCAAAACATTATTGACTATATCTTGAATAACAGTAACAATTGTGAAGGCGTATTTTAATATATATCTGAGCAATGCTCCCCTACATCTCTAATCTTCTCTCCTCTCATTGAGCACTCATGATAATGATTCATAAAGCAGTGTCAATRAAAACTGCCTTGTTTAGGTGCAATGAAGAAACATTGAACTATACGAACTACAAATTCAAAGCAAATATGTTTGATGTAAAATCTGTTTGAATTTATAAAAATTTGTTTACCAGAACTATTTTAAATGGGAAAAATATAAAGAAAATTGAAGAATATCTTAATTCTTCAAAGTTGCTTTTTTTTTATTCATTTATTTGTCAATATTAGTTGCATATAGTTGTGATTGTTGGGATTTGACCAGAGAGAATTTAGAGAAAAAGCTGCTTCTCCTGGAAAGATTCCTCCTAAGCTGCATATTCGGTTGCTTTAACTCTCCAAGAATTTTTGTAGTGTGTAGAATAATTAGTGCTGCTCATTTCTGCAAGCATTGTGGTTTTGTATTGTGATTGTTTGTTTTAGGTCAGATTTACCTCACTTGGAATAGGATCAGCTCTTACATCTGTTGAAGTTGGATGTACTGCTTTAGCAGAAAGCTGCCAAAACATTTCAGGAGGGCTATGGGGAACAGTGATAAATATCCTTCTGGACCAATCTGAATGTAGCATGGTGCGCAGGGAGGTATGTTGCTCATGTCTTTTTGACATCTTCAGTTGTGGATTCTCAGCATATGTCTAAAACAGTGAGCTAATCTACAGATGGTGCTGTTCAGTTTTTTGTTTGCTTGTTTTGAGTTGTGCTATGGCAATGGGAATACTGATGTTTTCTTTTCTTCTAGGCTGCTTTTATTCTGCAGAATCTCCTTGTGATCCCAATTCCTACTGAASATGTGAAAGACTGTGCTTGGCAAGTGAGTGACTTTTAATGAGAAGGTTACAGTGTCATAGAGAGACATTGTTATAAAAGCTTATGTCAGTATATGTAAAAATAAATAAACTAATGTACTAGTATCAATAGTATTTTAAAATACAAACTGGTTGTTTAGACTAAAGCCTTTTAGGAAAAAAAAAAGAAGCTTACTAACTTGTCCTTAATTTTGAATGCTATCTGAAAAATGTGTTTTATTCTCTATGTGCCCGAAGCCTTTAAGTGTGGATCTGAATGTTTGAAGTGGCATAAAAATTTGTGTCATGAGATCACAGAGTGAKTGGGATTGGAAAGGACCTCTGGAGATCATTTAGTCCAACCCCCTGCTCAAAGCAGGATGAAATGAACAGGTTGCTCTGGGTTCTGTTTAGTCAGGTGTGTGAAATATCTAAACGTGGAAATTCCACCACCTCCCTGAACAATCTGTTCCAAAGTTCAACTACTCTCTCATTTAAAAAAAAAAAAAAAAAAAAAGTTTTTCTTCTGTTTAAGTGGAATTTTGTTTTAATTTTTTGCCTATTGCCTCTTGTCCTATCAGTGGGCACAACTGGGAAGAGTTTGGATCCATCAACCTGATACCTTCCATCAGGTACTTAAATGCATTCACAAGATTACCCATGAAACTTCTCTGCTCAAGACTGAAGAGCCCCAGCTTTTTCAACCTCTCCTCATAGATGAGATACTTTAGTCCCTTAATCATTTTTGGCCACTCGGTAGAGTCTCTAGTAGCTCTGAGTTCTCTTGTGCTGGTGAAGCCAGACCTAGATCGAGCACTACAGGTCCTCAACCAGTGCTGAGCAGAGGGGAAGGATCACGTGCCCCCCAGCACTCTTGCTAATGCAGCCCAGCTTGGACCCATTGCTTCCTTGGGCTTGGCTTCGTGTCCACTAAAACTGCCAGGTCCAATCAGCTACAAGTCTGYTTTCCAGCCAGTTGGCCCCCATCCTGTTCTGGTGCGTGGTAGTATTCCTCCCCTCTCCAGGGGCAGGACTTTGCACTTCCTGTTGTGAAACTTCTTATCTCTGTAGCAAAATACATACTTTTATTAATGTAGTTACTAGAGGAGTAAATCAGTGAGTTATTCAAGAAATTATATACTTCCCAGGATTCTGGGCCTTTTGGCTTTGATACCAGAATTGGAGAATTGGATTTCATACAGGTTGCAGAATTCCGGGTGAATTCCAGTGCTAGTACTACGAGTTCTGAGTCAATGTGATTCTTTTCAATACGCGCAATTTAATGGAAATTGTTTGACGCTCAAGTGTCACGCTGAAAGATACTGAACAATACTTTATGGTAACGTGAATAAAAACTGAAAATACAAACAACAATTAAAATTATAAGACTGCTTCAAAGAGTTATTTTTTGCCTTGCACAGAATGATTTAGTTTGTCAGTAGAAAAGTTAATGCCAGCAAAGTTCAAAAGGAAAGGGAGTAAGAGGATTTGGTGAATATAGAAATAATGTTTCACAGCCAAGCAGAGCATTATTGTTTTATCCCTTAGGCAAATGGAGYTGGAAAAGAAAATGCTGTTTCTAGGTATTATAGGGATGGTTTTATTATCATGTGAGTGTATGTTCTGCTGCTGTTACACAGTTAATTTACTTTTTAGTAATTAATTTTGATATGCTACTTTGAAAAGTGGCAYGGCTATAATCAACTGGTGTAAAGTGCTGAGAGACTGCAACATACTCTGTTATTTAAGGACTGCTAAAGTCCAGAGCATGTTGTGAATGACTTCCTGTGCGGCCAAAAAGGTGCAGACCTAGTATTTTAAATGGGCAAAGAGAATGCTATCATATGGAGATACTACATATACATATATATTAATATGTATATAATATTGGATAGTAGATCTTTGAATAAATGTAGTCATACATTACGTGTATAAAATTTCTGAAGTATTCATTTGCCATAGTTAATACCATCTAAGTGTACTGCTGACCTGAGCATGATCTCAGTTTTGCAATTCATTGCAAGCAGTTTACACTCAGTAGTCATCTTCAGACTATTTATGTTACATCTGGTTCTTCATTAATTGGTGAAAAGGCAAGTGAGGAAAGTGATGTAGTTTATATTACACCAATTAAAAAGACAAGGCAGGAGCCATCCAAAACTCTTATCTAAAACTTACAATGCAAAATAATTTTTACCTCTTCCACTTTTTTTCTCTTTCTTTCAAAGATTGTCTTCAATGTAAATGGCAGAATTGAATCAAATCTAGCCTGTAGATGGCAAATAGTGTTTTTCCAAGGGCTTTTTTTGTAGCTAATTTGACTCAACTACCTCCTGACGGGCAAAGAAAGAGCAATGATAGATTTTCTCTTCTGTAATTTTAAATAGTTTTTGTTAAAATACTGCCAGATGCCTGTTAAAAACCATCATCACAGAATGTAATTGGTCTTAATTCTTCTCAGTCTGGATTCTTTTGACAATTAACRCTTTTTATCATTCTGGTACTTCTAAAACAAGTTATGTCTTAGCTGAGCAAAGACTTTTGCTTTTTGCTATTACTGTAGAAAACACCAGAGAAATACTGTAATAAAGRCAGGCAAAATTCCTTTGAAATAATACTATGAAATCTTTCTTAAAGGTAAGTCTAGTTCTGCAGAATGTTCTCCCTTAAGTTGACATGTTAAAAACAAACTATCTATTGGAATAGATAGATATAAATAGCTGTAGTATAAGGACAATGTGTTTTCCAAATGACGACCTTATTTTACATTAGAAATTCCTTCAAAAATAGTAAAAAATAGTCCTTGTGAACTTCATGTCCTCAGGGACCCTGCGTACATGATGAAGAATCTGGTCTCTCACAGACGGGCAAACCAGCACTTCAGACCCTTTTCTATCACTACCACTTTTATGAGCACTTGAATCAGATGGTGAAGCACTGCTACCTCGGATGTTACATGTTTGATTTGAGTTGTGCCAAGGGAGACTCCCTCATCATGGAAAAAAGGGGTACAACTGGTAAGTGATACTAATGTAACTTTATATTCTTAATCTAATTAAATAATTTCTACTTTTGARCAGTTGTCCTGAGATATGAGTTTGAAGTGTTTTTTGAAGATGAGAGCATCTACTCATTACACATTTGTCCGGTGACACCCATTTCCTTCAGTACTACTTATTATGAAATGATTAAAGCCTCTGCAACTGCAATTTGAGATGAATATAATATTTTCTAACCTTATATTGCAGCTGAATATAGCATACTTAAACTACTGTTGTTCAAAGCATTTGTAGATAGTAACTCATTGGTCCAATGTGTAAAAACCTATTAAATATTTCAAAATCTTCATAAAGAAAGCTGATCATCTAATACTGCTTCACTGAATAAATGCTTTGGAAAGCTTGCTAAAGCATTCTACTGGTCTTGTAGTCATGAAGAAGACAATTTTTTTCTGTTGTGTGTTTTTTTTTTTTATTTGTTTTGTTTTAATACCTTTTTTGTTTTCCTACAGATTTTGATGATTCACTTAATCTTTGGAAGGTTCCATCCACCCAAAATCAGTCTTCCCATTCTCTGTCAACATCTGATACTATGGTAATCTTTGCTAGTAACTTATTTGTTTTAAGTATACTGTTGTACATTGAAAGGATATGAAGAAAATTAGTGCTGTTATAAATGCTGAAAGACAAGGCTGAGTCTAAATTGAAACTTACTTGAAACTGAATTAGCTTTAATACATTTTTAAAAACTTTTATGATTATTTACCTTGGCAAATACAAATAAAATGGTTTCATTTATCTAGTTAAGTAGATAAGGCAATGATGGATTTTGTAGCTTCTCTCAGCAAGACATATTCTCTAGAAATTTCTCTGCAGTTGACTTTATTTTCCAAATGTAGCCAGATCATCTGTAGTTGTCATTTCTATTACTTTTATCCTAACTGTCATTTCAGAGTGATCTTATATTTGCATTATACAGAACTGAATCAATAAAAACCCCACAGCTGCACATTTGGTTAAAATTATGTAATATATGTTATAATAAACTCTGGATTTCGCAAATGCACAACTCTTTGCAAGATCAAAGATAGCTGTGAAAACTCTATGAAATCAAGTGGCTGCATGCTGAAGTTGAGTGGGATGCCTGCTATAATGAAATCATGTGAAGCTATTCTGTCTTTCAAGATGGCAAATGCAAAAGACGAGAAATTGAAGTGCTTTCTGTGCTTCAGGACAGGTTTGCAATACGGGATCAAGCTGCAGGGACAACTTTTCTAACTTCTTTGTTAGGTACCTGTTACAAATAGTCTCTTCTCAAAAATTGAAGTAGACCTCTGAGAAAACTGACATTACATATGGCAATCCATTTTTATAACTTTGTTTTTATTTTTGTGATTAATGCATAGCCATTTAATTTATCAGAGCCATAAAAAGAACAGYTCATGCAAGGTATGATTTATTTGAAGATTTTTTTTTTTTATGAAATGCAATACTATGTTCTTGCTAATGTAATAGGATAGATACTGGCAGTATCCATAGGTTTTTTTTCCTGCATCTCCTTGTATGAGACAAAATAGCWCCATGAAGAAAATTGTAAGATTATATTCATGTACATGCTATTTCATATTACTTGGATCTAATCTAATAYAGGTGTTGTAGTGACAACATGTATTGTTTCTTCTTTTCAGTTTTGGTCATGGTTATTTTGGGCTGATAAAGAAGAATTTCATGTACGAGTCTGGCAACATTTTTGTTTGATTGGCTTTTTTTTCTTTCTTTTAAAAAAAACTAAGGTATTATAACTTTTACCAAATCAATGTCTTCAAAGTATTTGCCAGTTACAGAATTTTAGAGCAACACTTTGATTTGAAATAATCATTCAGAAGTTTCTTTTCTGTTGGACAAATATTCTGGTCAGATAAAGACATATCATGTGCAACAGGATACTATTCTTTTTTTATTGATTCATAWAATCGGATACAATGATGTACTTAGTTGTATCAGTCTTCCAGATATTTTCATACTTTTTATATATATTTGGGAAGATTGTGCTTTTACAGCTGATGGAAAAGATTTGCATACAAGGACATTGTCTTCCTTGTTTCCACTAGTGATTATAAAGATGTTAYAAAACAATTATTTGATTTTGCTTTCTCTTTCTCAAAGATTATTTWATTTGCCTTTGTCCTTCATGTACATTAGCATTATGGACTTTATAAGCAACTATAAACCCTAGTTGTTATTGACTCTGTTGTTTACCTTTCAAGTGTCTGAATTGATGTGACAAGTGGTAAGTTTTCATGTCGAAAGGAGAGATGGGTAAATCTGATGTTCTAGTGCCACTACAACTGAAAGACTGAGGAAGGGATCTGAGGCTATAGAGAAACTCTCTTAGTTTCTTAGTGGTTAGTGACCACTAAGTATTTATCTGTTGTCTAATGTTAGGAAATATTTTAAAAACACAAACTCTCTTATAAATTCTTGCAGCTTAACTTTTTATATAAGCTTAACTTTTTATATAAATGCCTCAAAAATTTCAATTCTTATATATAAGGAGGAAAAAAAAAATGAATCATTCCAAAAATATATCTATATTTTTGTCTCTGAATTTGGTCTGTTGGTGAGGATAATTATTCCAAGCCCACTAGATGGCATGCTTTCCCTGTCACAGATGAAGGGGAACTTGCATGTCTTCCTGAAAGGAAGAATAATGCTGAGGTCTTCGTGTCTGGTACAGATTTGATGACAGCAGCCTCAAAAAATTGAGTCAGCGGCTATCAAAACATATAAAATTGTTTCTATGAGAAGCGCTTTTCGTATATTTAATAATGTTATAAATAGCATTAAAAAAAAAAAAACCCACAGTTCTAAATCTGTTCTTATCCATTTGTCCATTCATTTMATAAATGCCAATCTAGGAATCTGAAACTGCCTTTTGCCTTCAGTAAGCCACATCCTGAAGATCTCTATGGAAGTAAAAGCTCTCTCTTTTTTTTGAATTCTAAGAACAGACACTGCTGGTTCTGGGCGATGCAGGAAAACAGCTCTGAAAAAAAGAAAAGGACACTGCTATTTTTTTCCTGTTTCAGTTTTCATGTAATTAATTTGAGCTATCTAAAAACTGACTTTATGCTGAGTTCATATAAACTTAGATGAARGTAGTACTATCTTTTTTGACTTCAACTTTTTCCCAAATGTATAAAAACTATAATTAGAAAATTAAAAAGAAAGTACATTAATTACAGAAAAGATTTTTTTTAGTCTATAAAGTAATCTGACAGGAGTCTTGCAGAGACAGTAAGTGCAACTCTCCTGATTTTATAGAGACACGAATTCCAATGTTGGTATGAAATCAATGACTCAAGGTCACATAAAAGGCAGCAGCAGAGCTGAATTACCTCTGTTAACTGATCTGTGCTGGTTTTAGTATCTTGCAGATGTTAGCAGATGGCAGATTTTTGTTAAAATGACTTTATTTTTCTGTAAACTATAGTGTGAGAGTTCACTTCTTTTGAAAATAACATTTATCCTTTGTAGAACTAGCAGATTAGTAAACATTAACTCAATTTATCATAACAGGAAATCCTTACTTTTATTATAACCAATATATTTAGTGCCTTAAAGCATACATACTAAAAATAAAACAATCAATAGGCTAGGACTGCGTAGCAGAATGAACAGTTAGTTTAAAAATTGGCGCTAAGAATGGTTCAGGTTAAAGGAGTTACTGGCTTTCCACAGATAGCTTTGAGTTGTGGCCATTCTTCTCCATGAAATCTTCTTTCTATTTCATTAGAAAAGATAAAAAAATGTATGCTTTATTTGCTGGATCCATTGTTACCACAATGCTCTAAACAAAAATGATTTAAACTGTTGAAAAGAGCACTGGATAGAATTAATCACTGAAAGCCTATTAAAGCAAGGCCAGAGGGATTTTTATACTGAAGGTTAAGAAAAGATGTTTAGTTATATTTASTAGATAAATGGCAAAAGCATCACCTTTGTCTTGTGTCCCCTCGTGACAATTTCTATTAGTTGTTACGATCTGTAGTCCTCTTCTTTCTCTCTAGTACATCCCTTTCCAAACTTCTGTGCTTGTGTTGTGAAGCAGCAGAGTGCTTCCTTGCTCCTAGAAAGGATGCGGTGGCAGGAGTAAATAAATAGTAATTGTAAATAACCTCTACTGGATATGATGTCCCAGACCCCCAGATCATCCTTATCAAAGGTRATTTATAAAAGTGGTAATATCTTTTCTTTCCTGGAAGGCAGAACACTGTGGAAATTACTTCATTGTGTTATTGTATGTTTTCTGTTAAGATAGCAGAAAATGTCTGTTTTTAACCCCATATCCTGCTGTGAAGCAATTACCAATAAATGTTCCATCAGTGCAGGAAGCTAATAAGGTATATTTTTCCAACCAGATAACACTATTATTGATTTTTTTTTTTTTTCTTCCAGTTAGATAAGACCTTATTTTTATTTCTTTGACCGTAAGACTGAGGCAGCCGAACAGGACGCAGGAAGAATACGTGTTATGCGGCATAGCTGACGTGCTGATTTATTAACACATGAAAGCTTGTATGCATTCATGATATTGTTAAGATCAGTCCCAGTATAGCAATAATTTCTTTCAGTTCTGGCTGTTGCAGGAGAAATATAAGGACTATTAGAAGCAGTATTTTAGGTTTGTGCTCATATAATTTATATATATTATATATATATATATATTTTTGACACTTAAAGTGCTGGAATTGAAATCCAATGCTTAATAAATGCAGAGTTTGAGTGTCATAACGGAGTGATTAACTCTAATACAAATTAATGATTTATATAACGATTTAAATCAGCATGCAGAGAACTTCATTTACTTGAATTTACAAATATGCTATTTAACTATATATTTAAAAATTCTATTTAAAATAGATGTTTGATTTTAAATTTTATGATGTAATTTGGTACTGCTTTTTAATTACAGGGAGTATATTGTGTACCCACGCTTGTCTTACTGATTATGTGGTCCTGAGATTCAGATTTGCACCCCAATTTGCACTTCTGTGCTACAGTCACCCTTGGTCCTTTTTGATAATCAGCTGCATGCTTGCACAGAAAGAGTCAAGATGACARTGGGGCAAAACGCGGGAGAGAAGGGGTTGGCAGCATGGCAGTGGAAATCTTTGACTTGTGCAGGGAAACATTCAGTGTCATGTACAGATGTGCTGCTAGAAGCCTGACAAGGTTTGGAAGTGATGGGGAGCAGGAGGGGAAAACAGAAAACCTTAGGGAGAAGAAAAGATTGCATAGAGAGTTTTCTGCAACTCTTAAGGCCACTGAGTAAGCTGAAACCAAGCGTGGAAAGTGACCTATCTGCACTGGTTCAATGGTTAAGAAAGGAATTAATGAATTCCTTCCCCTTGCCACTCGATGTGGTTGTTTTATTGTGTTTTAGGTCACTTTGGCTTTTCTTTACATAAAAATTTTTTGAAGTGATATTCTGATACTGCCTAAAGAAATAAAAAACAGTGTCTCCTTTGAAAAAATATTTATGTGAATAGTCCAGCTAGTAATCAAAGAACAGAAGTGAAAAAGTGGCCTGGCATACGTATTTATACTCTGACAAGTCAAAGGTCCTGGTAGGTCACAAAGAGTCTTATTAAGCTGTAGGGTCTTGGTATTCTGATTTTGTGCTTGCAATTTAAAACATGGTGACAAAATTATTAATAATTTCTTTGAAAGTCTGAAAGTTGCTAATATGATAGGTGATTTASTTGCTCAATTAATAGAAACTTCACTATAGTTTATTATTGCAATATAAATATATCTTCACCACGAAATCAACACATCTGAGGGTCACAGGACTAAGGTTATGAGAAGTCAGAACAGCTCCAGAACTTAAGCTTTGGCTGATGAGACTATCCATTTATTATATTTTATTTATATTTTATTATATTATTTATTATTATATTTTATTTAAGTGTGCCCTTGCAAATGAACAAGCCCAAGCAGAAGTGCACAGGAATCTCAACTGGATTAAAAAACAAAGAAAAAAAGGGAAGAGAAGGATTTTCCAGTATAAATCTTGGGCATGGATAAGTTTGTGAACCAAAATGTTCTAGCCTGTTCATATTGTTCTGTTTTCAGTAGCTTCAATTCTCAGGCGTTTATATTTTTAAGACAATGAATATTGAGTTTAATTGAACACTGAGTAATTTTTACATGTATTTCTGTGCCTTCAAGCAAAGTGAAAATATCTGCTTTATTAAAGATCAAATCAGCTATTTTGCTTTTTATTTCTTTCTAGATTCTGTCTGCATCACCATCACTGGGGAGTGCTACTGAGCTTCAGGCTAAAGTCCCAACATATTCAAGCAGTTTTATTCCCAAAACTGCAGCCAATAGGCTTATGGCTCAAGGTAAGCGAAACTGTAATTGACTTTGTAAACATGTTGATGAATATARTGTATTATTTAGCTTGTCCTTATTCTAGTATTTGGATATGCTTATAAATCTTCTGTGCCTTTGAAACAGTCAAGCTAACACTTTGAATGGTTATTTTAGAAAACAAGCATAAAATCATGCCTTTAAAATTAAATAAGGTGAAATATATTGACAGAGTTAAGTAGCAATAGTTGGTTTTGTTTGAAATGTAACACATTTGTGAGACCAATTTTCCATTCCTATCAACCCTTTTAAAATACTGAATTTTATAAACATGTCAAATTTAGAGATGAAGAGATATACAACCAATACTTCTGTGAAGGAAAGAAAACAAGATTTATATCATTCCAAATTCATCATTTATCTTCAGTAATAATTAGTGGCCTACAGAAAAAGCAGTTTATATAGAAAAAAAATTTCCTTGTCTCTCTCTTTTTTTTTTTTTTAATTCCAGACTATACACTTTTAAGTATATAGGGAAGGTGGATATTCTATTGAAAAAATAGAAAGCAAGTTGTTTTATGTAAATGCCATGGTGTTTTTATGTTTCTTTTGTTTCTCTCCTGTGTGTGTATTAAACACACTTTAGGTCAGAGTGATACTACCACAACAGGGTCTGCAAGTCAACATGGTTCTCGCATGTCTGTTGTGCTGTCTAAACAGTGTGCTGTGGTCACGCCTGCTCTCCTGTCTGCTGTTTGCAGCCTTCTGCATAATCTGGTCGTTGTCACTCCAGAAGATACTGGAATTGCTCTTCAACAAACACGCTTGCTAACAGCCCTCAGCAGGTAAGGGATCAATAACTGCTGAACTACAAACTGGTGTAGTAGTAGAGGTGAAAAGAATGAAATGAGATCTACCAGTGTTTCATACTAAAGCTGTTAAAGATATTGATCAGATCTTGTTTCTGGGGTGTTAACAAAGACTTTATTTATTTATTTATTTTCTGTTTTAACACAAGTAGCAGAAAAAGAGGATTTAGATTTTAATACACACAAGAGTTAGGCATATGTGTGACTCTAGTTGTGGTGGTGGTCTTCCACAGAACTGCTCTTCTGGAAATGTTTTAGGTTTCATCTAAATGAACTTCTTGTCATCTAGGGATTTAATTTCTTTATCTGAATGGTATATGACATTCAGTCATATAGGCATTCAGGCATTCAGTGCTGCAGATCATTTCTGTTCTGCTGTTTTTCATGATTTTTCTTTTTTTTTTTTTTTTCTCCTTCCTTACATGGAATATCTTGAGGACAGACCAAGAACTGTCACAGTAAAAGACAGCATATAATTCTTATCAACTTTGGGAAAACATTAGATCAGAAACCCCTTAATTTGTGGGATAAAAGAAAAAAAAATTGTTAGAGGAAAAACAATTTGAAATAGTTTTCAAATTGTATTTTCTCCATGTTTCTGTTTGAGTCAGAACAAATTCTTTTATATGAAGAAAGTGTTTGGAAGTCCTCAAKTGACACATGAAAATTAGTGGGTTTTTTGTTTTGTTACAACTTGCAAAGTTTTGTAGTTAAGCCTTATATGTAAATTAATAAAAGCAAGTCTTGTTTGAATACAGCTTATTACTAGAGAGTCATTAATTTTGCTCTTGAAAGAAAATGTGCAATTAAGAATAAACAATTTAGTTTTTAAAATACTTTATACCACTTCAGTTGCACTACAATTCATGCCTATTATAATTTACTCTGTTCATTTTCTCTGTTCATTTAAAAGAAACTTTTTAATGTAAAATTAGTAGAATTTGTAATTGCTTACACGTTTCTTATAAACGGCTTTATTTTAGCCTTGTAAATGCTAATCTAATTGGGAGATGTATCTTGGAACTGAAAGCTCCATCGGATCACCCCTGTCATGTGGAACAAGTAAAAGTTCAGGTCAGAGAAGTATTTTTTTTTTCTGAATTTTCTTTGAATGATTTATATTTTTATTGTCTGTATTTATTAATACATATACGCATGGCTGAAGGTAGTAATCAGATGACACTCTGCTTTTATGAAGGCTTGAGAGAAAATGAACAATATGCTATGTTCAACATACCAAACACATTTCTCTATTTAAAAAACTATACTTAGAACTATTGAACAAATAAAAAACGGTTGTATTTTAAAAATACAAATCAAATTAAGCAGCTACAAAAATCACATAATTAAAATTCTTTGTAGATTATCAAAGCCTTATGCCCTAATTGACACATTTAGTTAAAATTTTACACACCATTCATGTACAGATTGCTCCTAAATTTCATTCTTATTGTCTGTCGGCTTTGCTTTGCTCCCAGTCTTATAGACACTTGCATTATTCTTAACGAACTCTGGCATATGAAAAGTGTATAGATTCATTACTAATTACACTACATTTGTATCAAAATATTTAAATTGTACTAAAATACCCAGACCTCTAAGGAAGTGTGATCTTGTGGTATTTTTTGGACAATAAATAATGTATATATGACAACAGTACTTTTTCTCTAGTACTTAAAGCAAAGATTCTGTTTTCAGGAAGTATGTATATATATTTAGTAGTTTTAGTGGTTATTTTTCTGTTTTTCTTTGTAATAGTTTCTGAAAGTTCAAAATCTACATGAGCCATGACTTTCTCATAAGGATTTTAATACTTTTTCACACTGAAGAATCCTTTATGCATTCACTGCAGAGTAGGATCTTTGTTTTCCTATTTTATGGTAAAGTGAAACCGATTTCAATTTATGTCCTATTATTTCTTTTAAATGACATATTTATGAATTCAAAATTAAATGAATAAGTTCAGGTACTGTATTTAAATCATAAAAAACATGTGGAAAGTGCAAATATATGCCTTTTTTTTCCTTTCCTATCTTTGTAACAGGTGTTACTCCTTCTTCAGTACTTATCATCTGTGTCCAAGCTTTTGAAAGCATGCTTTTTGGTGGACTCTCATCTTGTAATCCAGGAGGAACTGTTAAAACCTTTCCTGGGAAACAGTTTCATGATCCTCTCCATTCGCYCTAAAGATGGGCTTGGTAATAAAGAATTTTGTTTTCAGCATAGCCAAACAGATGCAGTCCTCTATTTAAGTATCAATTTTATTTACTGTGTCAAACTTTGTGGTCAGGCTTGGCTGTTCAAATTTACATGCATGCTGAAATTGTTTGACTTTTCTATATTCTTTTTGCAGATGCTGAGTTAACATCTGCACTCCATGAAACATGGATAGACTACTTCAATCTTCTAGCTACATTACTGTGGAAAAGTGGCCAAATATCTTTTCCATCTCTGACAGCAGCTCTTGGAAATCACTGGACAGCAGTAATTGGTAATGTCTACTCCTGGATGGTTTTGCAGATAATTAAAAATAAATAAAATGGGACGATTCACCCTGGATTAGATACTATCAAGATGTATACAAACAAGTATATCCATAATGATAAACATTTTTATGTCAGGTTTTCATTTTTCCTTAATTCAGCTTTCATGATGCTTTCTTATGCAGTCAGAATCATTTCTGAACTGTTACATAAATTCACAAGTTTTGTTTGTGTGTATGGTAGTGTTACATAACTAAGGTAACTGTAAACCTTAGGCAGATACTGTACATTTGAGCCTGAAATGATCAAGTCGTATTTTGCTTTTTCCTCATATGTACTATCTTGTCTTACACAAAAACAAAAGCATAAAAAAAATCAGAGGAGATAAGGAGTACTGCAATTCAAGATGTTACAGGGCTCTGAGTCGGCAAGCCTCTTTAACATGTTTCAACATTGAACATGGTCCATTCAAGCTTGTGATTTCAGTCAGATTTATGTTAAGTGATCTAGTGAATGTAAGTCCAGCTACACGTCAAACAAATGTAATTAGTGTCAGTACTGCAATGTAAGCTGTAGAATAAAGAGTGTTCAGTAAAATGTTAGATAAATGAATGCCTTAACAAAAGGAGAATATCTTTTTAACTTTCTAGTCAAGCTAATGGATAACAAATAATTATTTCAAACCTTAGGTAAAACTTGAAACTTTCCTTGCTTGCTTATTTTAAAGACTTACTATCAAATATGTGAAAAAGTCTTATAAATGTACCCATGTGTAATGTACTTCCTTGTGATGTATATTAATGAAGCTCATCCATTCTTTAATGAATTTTAAAATTTTCAAATCAGTTTTCTATTTTCCAAAATTCTAAAGTTCTTTAGCTTGTTATAGAATGAAACATAAACATTCTTTTTTTYATTTAACATTTCAGATACCATTTGTGACTGTATTAATCTATCAACCACGTGTCCTGATTTATATAAGTCTAGTTTACAGTTCATCACTGCCCTTTTGACTGAAGAAGGAAAAAGACAGCTCAGTGATAAAGAGAGTATATGCCAGAATCCAACTGTAAGCTTCCTTCTAGATGAGGCTGAAGGATGTGAGACATCAGTAAATCAACTTACTGGATTAATAATTCAGGTATTTGAACTTTGATAATGTAATTGTAGGACATATTTTTGTAATTTGTTAAAAAGGAATATTTTTATCTAATGAAGAACTAGTTTAGTCTCCAGTTGTGAAATCAAGGCATCTTTCATGCCCTGTGTCTGTTATTACATGGAGTTCAAAAATAAGTTTAAACAGGAGAAGTTGCAGAGAAGCAACTTTTAGGCAGTACCTCTCAAGACAATTACTGTCATACTGCAATAATATGATATGAAATCTTATGTGGGGAAGATGTGCATGAGTAGAATATATTTGGCCAAATACTGAAAAGATTCTATCTATGAGATACAGAGTGTGGTTTTTGTTTTTTTGTTTTTTTTTTTTTTTTAAAGGCTTAAAATATTATTTCCACTCTAAATAACAGCATCATTGTTCTTAAGCTGTCTAATCATGAAAATTGTTACCCTAAATGAGCCATTATACCCTGCAGTTCATTTCCTGGCAGTGTAAATTTGGCATTGTTGCAGTATAGGAGCATATAATAGTGTGTTTTCCAAACTAGATTTAAGTCTGCCAGGTATTATATTTTCATTTGTTCCTTTGGGAACCTGTTGCCCAGCGTAATATATATTACTGACAAGTCATATTTCTTATTCTCAGTGTTTTCTCTTTCCTCATGTAATCTCATTATTSTTATTTATACTTGCTTGTGCTGTCCTAAATAATTCCTTTACCTCTTTCACATTAATATCCTTCATTTATTTACTGGCTGTTAAAATTTCTTCCATTACTTACCAGTAAGACAAGATATATATGAAATTTGTACCTAATGTATTTTCTTTCTCMGGTCAATTCTTCTATCTATGTATTCATTGTCCTTCTTTAAATCATTTCCTCTTCATCCTGTAGAAATAATAGTGATCCATGAGTAAAATGTACTAAATGGTTGAGTAAAGCTGAAGCACTTCCATTTAGTAATGCTTTATTTTTGTCAGTTTCAGAAGTATACGTTTGTCTATGAGATGATGCAAGCTTCATATAACCTTAACATGGCTTATGATTTCCAAGTCATAAGATCTGGAATCTAATGTCTAGTAATTATCTTTTATAAAAATCAGTTAATCCTATTTTGAAATTTGTTATTTTTAATGTATCTGTGGATGGTATGACCAAAAAGTGCACTCAGTACCACTTCATCTCCTCTCTTCCTATGGTTACTGAATTCTGTAAAGTAAGTTTGCTCTCACCAGGGCTTGACCTTATCAAGCTAACATGTCACATAACCTGTGATCCCCCCTGTTTCAATGTTACACTGCTGTGGCTCTACAGGGGTTTTGGAGGCAGTGTTCTGTGTACTGAGACTCTGGTCATCTTCAGGGAGAAGCAGCTTACTGAGTGAGTCTTTCTTGGTGTGCCTCGCCAGGCCACGAAAACATGAATTACTCAACTCTTTACCACCTAACTTGAGATGACTTACATGCTTAGAGACCTGTCAGGTTGTGAGTTTTGGAAACTTGGGACAGCAGAAGAGGSTTCACTTCACTGAAATCCCATGAGTTGCGTAATATCCTGTTAGTATTTTGTAGTCATATTGCTCCAACACTGAAGTATGTCAGAATTTAATGCTTCTGTACATACCTTAGCTTTCTTAGTCATGGCACAGAAAGTGTGTCAGTATGTTAAAGAACGAGGACCTCAAATTTTCTGAAGTCAATCATATGTTTATATTTTGCTACAAGTATACATCACTGACTGCACACCTTTGCTGGTAAAAGGTGATGCTTCTCATGATGACAGCAAAGAAAGTGCCTATACAGTGAAGAATGAAAGTATATCAGGTGCTATGATGTAGTCTGAGTATTGCAGGAGGGATCAGTGTTTAACTTAGCTGTTAACTGTTCACAGAACTGTCCAAAAAGTTTATGTACATTGCTTTTTGTTCACAAAGTTGTTGAAAAGGTAACCTATGCATTTTGAGGCTTTACAATAAAGTCCCTACCAAGCAATGGTTATATTTACTATGAGTAAAAAAAAAAAAAAAAAAAAAAAAAAAAAAAAAAAAAAAAAAAAAAAATTAGACATTAAGGTAAACTAGTTCTCTCTTTTTTTCTTAAGTGAAATAACAAGTGTTAAACAGAAGCAGTAGGAAGAGCAGATAAAGGGAAAAAGACCAGGAAGGCATTCCAGTATTGTGTTAATTTCAAAATGCATCTCTATATTACTTTTTTTTTTCCCATAGTCATCACTGAGGGACAAAGATGACCATAGAACAAATAATACATTTTTTTAAACTGTATACTACAAAAAAAAGTACATTCTTTCTCCAGAAGTATCCAAGGATTGATAGATCCATCGATCGATCTAGCTAGCTATCAATCAAATGTATTTAAAAAAAAAATAAAGTCATGCAATCAGTTATCTCAGTTATCCCAGCTACATAAAATCTACAAAATGAATGGGCCCATTGAAACCTAGGCCTTGGTCTGCAAGTATGAATATTATCAGACCGGGGCCTAAATTAAGAAGTGTTGTTCTGTACAGCCAATTTGGTAAATATTTACATATTGACTGTAAATGATCTAAGTATTTTTTGTAAATGAAGTTTAACACATGTATATATGTTTGCAAGATCAGAAATAAATGCAAAAATGCCATTATCATAATCCATGCAAGCTTAGATGCTGTTTTTTTTTCCCCCTAGATATAGCACATCCTTGATCTCTTGACCTTTTTAGTTCTGGCTACACAAAGCATTTCAATAAATGATAACCTTCAATAAATGATTTTTACTTTAGAAAAAAGTAGTGTGCAATATTCTCTTATGGATAATATGAAATATAGATAACTGTCTTGTATGATTTCAATAAGTATAATCTCTGTACTTTCAAATGAATATTCCTATTGTTGTTATTTACTAGAAATACAGTGCTGACAAATGCCTCATGGATACAAAAATAAGACAAACTACAGTTTTTCTTTAGTTGGAACTMTGCCTAATACTTGTGTATCAGTGATAAGTTTGTTCTAAAGAAATTCACTAATATTCAATGTCTGTTCTTGAACACTCTTTTGAAGAAAAATAAGATCATACTAAAAGCATATTGCAGAGATATGATAACATGACTGCAGATTTGAAAAATTTTAAAATACCAAAATTGGGAATCCAGTCTTCAAGAAGTTAGAATGTAAAGAAAAGAATAAGATAATTTGGCTTAGGAGCAAGACTCTTTTTTTTAACCTTTTAGTTGAGAAAATAGTGAAGCACTTTGATGCAAATAAACTGTAAACATGAATACATGCACAGAGAACTCCAAATAGGAATACACTTATGAATCATCAGAATGTAAATATAGGCTATCACAACATACTTACACATATGAATACCACTTTTAATATGTATGACCATTATCAATTATCTTAATTTATCTTACATTATTTGTAGGTCTATGAAAGAAAGTCCTCAAAGGATGTCTTGAAACAAGTTGCTACAAGTACATTGCTATCCCTATTAGCTGTCAGTAGAAATGCCCAGAAATGTGCTTTAGAAGGTGAGCACGAGAAATTATCTTTTAAAATATATGTTAAATCTTTTATAAATCAAATGTGTGCTGGTGTTTTAAACATTTCAAAAATCATAATGTTCTCTGTCAAAATACCTAATACGCAGGAGTCTATTTTTTTAAGAGTTATTTAYAGATATTTCCTGGCTAGAAATAAAGTATTGTGTATAACCAGTCCAAAATCTGTAGTTAGATCGCATTATGTTACAGTAAGATGAAATATGAGCTTTTAGTAACAGTGGTATATTCATCCATGTGAAACTGGAGATCTCTTTGCACTGGCATTTTCTTCAGTGGATTTGTATTTTCCTCCTTTCGTTAACTGTTATTCATACCTTGCCAACATAGTGTTGTAGGTGAAAACATGTCCAGCATTATCTCTGTGCTCTACCTAGATGCTTTTTTGTTTGTTTCTTTCTTGCCATTCTGCACTTTTTAAAGTGGCAGCCTCTCCTCTTGGAGGCATCTTCCATGTCCAATAATTTTGCCTTTTAAGTAGTAAAACTAAAAACCTTTGGTCAGACTTTCTGAGCCCCTGAATGCAGGAGAGACTTGTTTGATTGCATATCTTATATAATACACTTAATATCTACTGAAGAACATAGATATGCTTTTTGTCTGGGATGTTTTCTAGGTAATTGCATCTCCACGTTGCTTAGCTTGATTCTTTAAACCTATGTCATATTGAAATAGCTTGATATACCTGTTCCTTGTCTGATCCCAATACTAGCATCAAACTTGAAAGTTCTAAGCATGCATTATATACATGTATTTATATGTCCTGTATATATATATACACCTTCTCTTCCTCCCCAAGATATTGAGGATGCACTTAGCCCTTGTTTCAATCAGGACTCTCCTTTTGTTGATATCACAAGAAGTTAGCCAAAAGACTTGTTTTTCTTTCAAGGCAATACTGGTATAAAATTCTGCATTTCCTGTGCTAGAGCAGTCTTCAAGTCATCTTCAAATCACCTTGCATTAATGCAGCCCAAGTGATAAAGAGGAAAAAGTTCTGAAGTGAGAACTATGTCTTGAAAATGTTTCTAGCTTTACCATCAACTCTTCAGCTTTCCGGGATTACTTTTTAAGGGACCTGAAAAYATACATGGACAAATGCAAAGTGATCAGAAAGAGCCACTCATTACAATACAGGCTAGAGATTGGCCATTGGGGACCTACAAAGGGTCTGCAGTCTTGGTAGACAACAAGCTGAACATGAACCAGCAGTATTCCCTGGCAGCAGAGAGTGGCAGTAACACCCTGTCTGGTATTAACAGTAGCAGAGCCAGCAGATCTAGGGGAAGGATTTATCCCCCTCTGCTCAGCACCAAAGACTGTACCCAGTGGTCAGCACTGAGACTATAACTAGAATGCTGCATCCAGTTTCAAGCTCCCCAGCACAAAAAAAGACACCAACAAACAGGAGCAAGTTCAATGGAGGGGCCACCAAGATGTTTGAGGCCTGGAGCACTTGCCACCTGAAGAGACACTGAGGCACCTGGCATCCTTCAATCTGATGAAGAGAAGGCTTCAGGGAGACCTAATAGTGAGTGGCTTTCTAGTATGTATGAGTTTATCAGGAAGACAGAGCCAGGTGTCAAGCAGTGGAACAGGTTGCCCAGAGACATTTTGCAGTCTCTGTCCTTAGAGGTTTTCATGACCCAACCAGATAAATCGCTGAATATTAGTCTGATATTAAAGTCTGATATTAAAGCTGACTGCTTTGAGCAGGAGGTTCCATCTCTGGAGGTCATCTCTTCCAGCTTGTTTGGTCTCATGATCCTACGGTCTCACTCAAGGGCTCTAGGTCACAGCTCGCTTAATATATTAGACTCTGAATCACCTGAATGTTTGCTTTCCTTTGTCTCCACATCAGGTTCAGCCTTTGAGCTTCTAGGAAGCATTGTTGAACATGTCAAAAGTTATGAATTGCTATCCTCTTCCCCACAGTTCTTTTTCTACATCCATCTTTTACAGCTGTCTCCATCTTTGACAGCTGTCTGCCTTGTTTCTGCAGCCAGTGGAAATGCAGAACTACAGATATTAAAGTAAAAAAAAAACATCAAAAATCTTTTCCTCTACATCTTATCAGCTCTTCCATCTTTGGGAGTTCATCTCACAGAAATCAGTTGCAAGAGGAGTTATCATCCAGTTATATTTGGTCCATTTCAAAATGTGTTACTTTTGAAACCAAAAATATAGTTTCATTTCTTGAACTTAGAGAATTTGGTCATCAGGACCCTTAAGTTTCAGTTCAGGTGGATAACAAAAATAAAGACAATTTGAAGAAAGCTACATGTTCCTGGTTTTGTTTTGTTTTGTTTTTGTACAGCTGACCTAATAGATAATTGTGTAGAACAGATGAAACATATTCATGCACAGATGAATTTGAATTCCTTAAAGCCTGTGAAGACTCAGAAGAAAAAGGTAACAATAAAAGAGGGCACTTTCAGTTTTTTTATTGAGGCAAATACTGTTGGCTCTTTGTCATGGGTGAGAGAGAGTAAATGGCACCCGGTAGTGGATCCTGGGTACTGGCGTTTCTTTAGGAACAAATGAGTTTAGAACTTCTACCCTGCTTGATTATCTCACACCCTCAATCACTCCCTTGCCCAATGTTGTGTTCACTGGGTCTTGACCTCCTTTCCCAGCTGACAGACTCTTTCTTATTTTCCTGTTCCTTTTCTTTTAACCGCTAAGAGAAATTATATATTTGACCTAGCTCCATTTTAAGGAAAAATAGAGGCATTTTACCTGGAGATTGCCTTCCTCTCATGAATTAATTACCCTAATGCCAACAAATGGCATTAAATAATTTATTGTAATCTAGTTTATTGAATATATTACTTATATTGCATATATAAATTCTTGAAGGAACTGTTTAATGTTTGCATTTTACTTAGTTAAAAATGGGTCAAACCTCTCATAAGAGACATCTTTAATGATGACTAGACTTTAYTGTTGCTGTTTTTAAGAGAAACTTCATCACTAAAAGTAATCAGCTGCACATGCTGTCATTTAAAAGCAAGTATTGTTATTTCAGTTTATTTGAGATGAATCCTGAACACTGTTTTACTTGCATCTCTGTTCCTTTATGCTTTAAAAAAACAGAAATAGCTTCCTGGGGTGAATGAACTTATTGAAATTCAACTGTCTTTCAGAAGTGTTTTTCATATCAACCACTTAAAAATTAGAGGTCAGCCATGGCTAGACAGAGTCCTTTAGTGTCACAGCACAACCATGAAGACGGATATGTTGTTTACTTACATAGGTAAATCTCTGTGTAGCACCTACCTGTTAAAAGGTCTGTATTTATCTTCACAATATTCTTATCAGGCTGAAACTATTTTTATTTCCAATATTAAAGTYAAGGAAGTAAGACACAGAGAAGATAGGGATTTATTAGTGTGATCAAACATAGAGATCTGCGATATATAGCTAGTTTATCCTTGTTTTATATCCAAGGAAGAAAAATAGATGCTTTTAGGCAGTGATTCATCTACCTTGTTTTAGAGGTCTGTTTTATAACAGAATAAATCATACCCCAGAATTGTTTCCTTCTACCCTTTCATTAGTTGTAAGGGAAATGGAGCTCTGCCTTAGAAATCTCCGCATATGGCTGGACCTGTATCCCCTGAAAATACTGTCTGTGATATGAAGAGAAATGAGGATGACACAAGTAACTTGCTGTAAATGTCTGCATTGTACATGCATGCCTGCATGTTTAAAGCTAGGTAAGATGGATCCTAGCTAAGATGAGAAGGAAGCTCTACAGAACAAATGTTACCTGAACATGAGCACCTTAAGTTGGCATCTGACCTTTGAAACTGTCTTCTCCATTGCACAAAATTAGTCCTGTGTTTATGCTGATAATCTTCAAATACTTTTATGTAAATAGGAGGATGGCCTTATCAAGCAGTTACAGTGTGCTATGCAGCTTCTCAGAAACTGCCTCTTTGAAAATGAAGACTGTAAAGTAAGTATTATTTCATTATGTCACCACATTAGTGAATAAAGATCATAGATTTATTCTATTTTTAAAATATTTTTGAGTTGACTAGATTTAAACTTGTTAGCAAGGGCAAGAAATAGTTCAAATTTCATTATTATTTCTGSCCTAGGAATATTTTATGCATTCATTAGATAACCAAGATTGATAATGAAATATAGTGTCCCAAAAATTGCAGATGACAGTCATCCTTTATACCTATTTCTGCTTGGTTAAAAATCAATCAGTCCAATTTTCAAAGTAGATAACATGAAAAATGGATTTGAAGAAAGGTGTGGAGCTATAAGAAAGGAGAATCAGAAAGCTTGCAAGGACTTTTTTTTTTTTTTTCTAAAAAGAAAGAAAAAGAAAGATAAGATATAAAGCATAAAGCAGGATGTATAAAAGTTTTTTTTTGTTATTCCTTTGTATTTTTTTCAGTTTCCTTTCTGGAGGAAAAAAAAAAATCCTGAATATTAATTTGTGATTTATTTTTCATACAGACTCAATTAAATTAGTAAAATAACAGTGCATTTTAGGCTGATCCTGCAGAATGTGATTGTTTTGATTTTTCATCATTTCTTTTGCTGAGAATCATGCTTCATTTTTTTGTCTTTTCATTTTTCATGGTTCATAATTTCTTTGTGCTTGTCAGTTTTTCTGTTTCAGTTCTTATCCCTATTTATTTTTATATGGCTTTGTTCAGGAACAATATGTAATAACTTGGATAATGACATGGTTATTTTCAGGTCATTTTTTCTTTCATAAGTTTGCATTGTGATGCAATTTCTGCTGCTTTTAGCTAAAGTCTTAGTGGAATTTTGTGGCAGATTTCCAGACCTCTCAGGAATACTGCTGTTGAAGGCATTTGTTAAAAACTATTTTTGTGTATACAGAACACCACTTATGATATGGGCCCGAAKAAGCTATTTGGTTATTCCTAAGGTTCCCATATATCAGTGTTTTGGTTACAGTGAGACAACCTCTCCCATTTAGAACCAGTTGTTTTGCTTTATCACCCCCTGAGGCAGAAACTTGAGTATTTTTTTTCTTAATTATCTTCAGCAAGGGTCTACAGAGAGAATTGTTACAAGGAAAGAGGATTGCTATTGATAACTGAAGTGCCTTGCTTTTTTTCTCCATAGAGCTCTCCTATGTGTTTTCTTTGTCTTTGCTTTTTGACTTCTAATAATTAGTATAATTAAGTAAAATAAAATTGTAGACTGATAAACTTCTACATAATCACAGTTGAAATGAATAAGTCTTTTTTTTGTACATCTTAGAATAGTAAAAAACATTTTAGAGTGCTCTTAGGATAACACTAGTATGGTTTTCCAGTACAATGTGTTTATTTCGTAGCAAATAATGATCAGTAACTATGTATTACAAAGCTGAAGTGAAATAAAATATCAATATGAGAAAAATATCGATATATACATGAGAGATTTCTACTAAAACATTCTAATGTCAAGATATATATGGCAAAGTGTTGGTGTATATAGGGGGTGTGTATATATATATATATATATAAAAATTGAGTGTGATTTTAAGGTCTGCCTTGAAAATAATTCAATTAAAATTGAAGATCGATTTTTAAGCAGTTATTGTTTGGAATTTACTTTGCTGCTCAAATCAGAGTGTTACTTTGCTCTGTAAAACTATTTGAAAGAAGTAATGAGAAAAAACATGAAAATAAGAATATGCTTCCCCACTTTATTAAAAAGACCTGAAGTAAATGCTATATATTTTTCTAAAATAATAAAGTCTTTTCAAAATATTAAATTGTTTTATTCTCTAAATTGTTCCTCATACGCGTGCAGATGGCAGCACTCAAAGCTCATCTTGTTCCTGTTCTGCATTCGCTATGGCCTTGGTTTTTACTAGATGACTCCTCAATGCAAATAGCTCTGCATTTGCTTTGTGTCTACACCGCAGACTATCCTGCAGGTATGATAGTCGCTTCATGATACTATGCAAAAACATATTTAACTAGAGTAATGAGGACAGAAATAGTATATTAATGGRGAAAAAAGTAGTAATGTTTATTACTACCGTAAGAGCAAAAGATAAAAGCACTTAGTCCATCACAGTCTGAGAGTTTGGGGTTTAATATGTTCAAGACTTCTCACTTTCTCTTTCAAAATTTTAATAGCTGAATTTGGTTTAGCAAGAATACAATTATATTAAAGGATTAAATAGTACTTAATACAAACCATGATTAAAGATTATGCTGAAAGTCCTKTCAAACTGAGCAGCATACTGCAAAGATACTACTCCCAGGAGTTATATCAGAGAGAACATATATCAGTAYTTTACACTCTAGCCATTATTAATAAAATACTGTCTTCGACACATTTAATCTAGTTTAATTCCTTATTAAAATTCACACAATTATTGGGCTCAGTAACTTGGGTCTGAYGATAGTAGTTTTTTTGTAATTATCCTCTTCAGATTGGAGTAAATCCTGTATTTATTTTGATTGTTTTGTTTTGATGAGTAATTCCCACTCTTTAAAAGACTATACTTTTTTCTAGTATGAGTTTTCCTCATTCGCATTCTGGTTATTGACTCAGATTTTGATTCTCCAGTGCCTTGAACATATCTGTTGATTTCTCCTTGTCAAGCTCCTCTTGATTTCTCAGGAGGTAGCATAGCTAAAATACACTAGCTGAAGACTCTATGAGCTTTTATACACTCTTTTTAAGTTAATTTCTCCAAACACCATAACAGCTTGTGATGCTCTTTTTCATGAACAACATATTCTTTAATTTAGACTGAGGAAATGGTTGGTGGTTGACTAATATGTTACAGTGGGACTCGGGCCTAAATTTCTGATGGTCTTTCTTCCTTGCAGTTTTATGACTCTAGGCTGCATTTTTGTTTTTCCTTGCTAGTAAGGGAATGTGGTTTTAAACTAAAGTTTAGAGACTTCTTTTTTGGGCCAGTTTCACTTCTTCAGATTCTTATACCAAATAACTGTGTAATATCTTAGATGCAGTGTTCCAATTTCTAATGAAATATTCTGAAATAATGCATCAGCTTCTCTTTAAAATATGCTCTTAGATTTTAGAACAACAACTGTCAACAACTGCCTGTAAACTGTCACATTCAGGTCACTTYCTGCTCAAAGCTTCACTGTGGTTCAAAAAAGAAAAAAAAAATCTTTTTCTTCTAAATAAATGTATATAAAAAATTCTTATGTGATAAGGGTTTCTTTTCTTTAAGGTTGTAGTTCACTTTGTTTGGCAAGTGCTGGACAAACACAGCTTCCATCTGTTCGAAGTGCAGCTGGCAATTCATTAATGCATAACATCATGAAATTGGCTACCCCAATATCAAATGATAGCAGCCCTATTCAGATGGTGGTATTTGGTCTTCTCTCTAACCTTGCCCTGTCGCATGACTGCAGAGGCGTTATTCAGAAGGTAAGCACTAATATTCTTTAGCACTGTGATACTAGCGCTATGCTGGATGCAACTCCCTTTTCTTAATAAACCCTCGATTTCAATATGGGTGTTGGGATCACAGAAATCCTTCTGCAGGAAGGAAAACCCGTGGGACTTCTGAGTTGTTTTACTCCTCTGTAAGTGCAGCATGTAATATGGTCATCTTCATAGTAGTGGGGACAGAAATAGTATGGGAAATACACTATTTATATTTTTATAGTTTTTGTTACAATCTCCTAATTTCTTTGGGCTGCAGAATTTTTTATGTCCACACATATTATTGGGTTATGAAAGTGAGAAAACAGTACTATTAATTGCAAGTAAGTAAATCAGAAATTAAACATCGCATGAATAGATATACTTTGTGAAGTATAAATCTTCCTTAAAAAATAAAATTTTGGAGATGATGCCATGTGTTGTGTCAGCAATTGGGTGTTAAATAGAAATCAATTTTTATGATGTACACGTAAGTATTGTTTTTTCCTTTTTAAATTGTACATTGAATGGTCCTTACTCTGTTTATTGAATGTTACTGGACAGATTTATTTTTTCTTTTATACCTTTGGATTTTACTTGGATCTAATTAAATTTAACACCTCGAGACAGGGATTTGGCTTGGTTGTGACCTGATAAAACTAGTTAACACAACAGCAATTATTAAAAGAGTGTTTGTTTTAGCATCTTTAATACTATTTTAATAGTGGCAACAATTTCTTTCTTGGGTGTGGCTAGCTGATAGAAAAGAGGGAAAATATAACCTCTTATCACAGTACTTAGGTTAAAATATGCTTAGGCTGTTTCTGTTATTCTCACAAACTTTTCTAGGAAAGATATCTCAAACGCTTCATTCTGTAGACGATAATTTATTAGAAGAAATACTTTGTAGCTCTCTTTAGAATTCAGTCTAGTGTAATGATATTTTTCTTCATTTTTTCTCCCAGGCTGTGCTTACATAAATCTAAAAACTACTAATTTCTTTCATTAGAATCAACTTAGCAAGGTTATACTCATMGGAACAAACAATAGAGATCTTGTCTACTGGATCGTTTGCTTTGGTGGCCATGTGTTAACATGCATACCTGTGTCAGGTCTATGAGCATGGCAGCAGAATATTGTTGTTTGCCACATTTCCACTCTTGCAAGAGAGCATAGAATTTCACCTGTCCTGAGCCTCCTTAAAGTGGAGATTGTTTGAGATGAGGAATAATAGTATGTGAGAGTTTCAAAGATTTTTTTTTTCCRAAGTTTACAAAAATGGGGAGCTCCACAATGCTTAATAATGGAAGGGGCATAGTATACCTTTAAGATTTGCTAATAACAAAATAATAATGAAGCAAGAACACACTAGCTACGGTATTGATAGAATCATAGAATGCTTAAGGTTGGAAGGGACCTCTAGAGGTCATCTAGTCCAACCCCTCTGCACACGCAGGGTCCCCTAGAGCATGTGGCACAGGGTGATGTCCAGGCGGGTTTTGAAGATCTCCAGAGAAGGAGACTCCACAACCTCTCTGGACAGCCTGTTCCAGTKCTCTGTCACCCTCACTGTTAAGAAATTCTTTCTCGAGTTCCTGTGGAACTTTTGGTGCCTCAATGTGACCATTTCCTCTAGTTCTATCMCTGGCCACCACTGAGAAGAGGCCAGCCCCATCCTCCTCATTCCCTCTCTTGAGGTATTTRTATACATTAATCAGGTCCCCTCTCAGTCTTCTCTTCTGCAGGCTGAAGAGGCCCAGCTCTCTCAGCCGTTGCTCATAGGGCAGATGTTCCAGGCCCCTAATCATCTTTGTAGCCCTGCGCTGGACTCTCTCTAGCAGCTCCACGTCCCTCCTGCACTGGGGAGCCCAGAACTGAACACAGTACTCGAGGTGCGGCCTCACCAGGGCTGAGCAGAGGGAGAGAATCACCTCTCTCGACCTGCTGGAGATGCTCTGCTTAATGCACCCCARGATCCCATTGGCCTTCTTGGCCACGAGGGCACACTGCTGCCTCATGGTCAACTTGTCGTCCACCATGACACCCAGGTCCCTCTCTGCGGGGCTGCTCTCCAGGAGGTCGGTCCCCAGCCTGTAGGCATGTCTGGGGTTATTCCTCCCCAGGTGCAGGACCCTACACTTGCCCTTGTTGAACTTCATGAGGTTACTCGCCGCCCAGCTGTCCAGTCCGTCCAGGTCCCTCTGGATGGCAGCGCAGCCCTCAGGGCTATCAGCTATTCCTCCCAGCTTAGTATCATCAGCAAACTTGCTGAGGGAGCACTCCATCCCTTCATTCAGGTCGTTAATGAATAAATTGAACAGGACCGGACCAAGGACTGACCCCTGGGGGACACCACTAACCACAGGCCTCCAGCTGAACTCGGCACCACTGATTACCACTCTCTGGGCCCTGTCGTTCAGCCGGTTCCTAATCCACCCTACTGTCCACTYATCTATGCCACTCTTCTGGAGCTTGCCCAGGAGGGTGCTGTGAGGGACGGTGTCAAAAGCCTTACTGAAGTCCAGATAGWTGACATCCACCGCTCTGCCCTCATCTATCCATCTAGTCACCTCATCGTAGAAGGCTGTCAGGTTAGTCAAGCATGATCTCCCCTTGGTGAATCCATGCTGGCTACTCCTGAGCACCTTCTCCATGTGCCTGGAAACAGCAGCCAGGATGACCTGCTCCATCACCTTCCCAGGGACAGAGGTCAGGCTCACTGGCCTGTAGTTGCCTGGCTCCTCCTTCTTGCCTTTTTTGAAGACCGAGGTGACATTGGCTTTCCTCCAGTCCTCYGGCACCTCCCYTGTTCTCCAGGACCTTTCAAAAATGATGGAGAGCGGCTCGGCTACAACATCTGCCAGCTCACGCAGCACCCTGGGATGCATCCCATTGGGGCCCATGGATTTGTGGGTGTTGAGTTTCCTCTGGTGCTCTCTAACCAAATCTTCCTCTACTCAGGGCAAGTCTTCCTTTCTCCAGTCCCTTCTCATTTCCCTAGGGCCTGGGATGCTAAAGGGCTGTTCTTGAGAGTTGTCAGCCCTGCCTGGGCTCTGTAGTTCCTGGGGACCAGCCCTAGCAGAAAAGACTGAGGCAAAAAAGGCATTTAGTAACTCTGCCTTCTCCACATCCTCYGTTGCCAATGCACCCTGCCCATTCAGCAATGGACTGACATTTTCTCTAGTCTTCCTCTTGCTGCTGATGTATTTGTAGAAGCCCTTCCTGTTATCTTTGACGTCCCTCACTAGTTCTAATTCCAAGCGGGCCTTGGCCTTCCTCGTCACRCCCCTGCATTCCCTGACAATGTTCCTATATYGTTCCCACGTGGCCTGGCCCTTCTTCCACCTAACGTATGTTTTCTTCTTCTTCTTCTGCCTAGCAGCTCCTTTCCCATCCACACAGGTCTCTTGCCCCTCTTACTTGACTGTCTACTGGTCGGAATACACCAATCCTGGGCTTGGAGAAAGTGGTGCTTGAAGATAAGCCAGCTCTCCTGGACACCCTTTCCTTCTAGGACCCTGGTCCTGGGGATTTCTCCAAGGAGCTCCTTGAGGAGGTCAAAGTTGGCTCTCTTGAAGTCCAGGGCTGCAATCCTACTTCTTGCCCAGMCCTCTCCACGCTGGATCGTGAATTCCARCATCTCGTGGTCACTRCAGCCAAGACTGCCCTCGACCCTCACGTTTCTCCCTAGACCATCTCTGTTGGTTAGTATCAGGTCTAGCAGCGCCCCCGCCCTTGTCGGCTCTTCAACCACCTGCATCAGGAAGTTATCCACAACACTCTGCAGGAACCTCCTGGACTGTCTGCTCCCACAGGGCCCCCACAAGGACCAGGGCCTGTGATCGCGAGGCTTCTTGCAGCTGCCTGTAGAAGGCCTCGTCCACCTCCTCATCCTGGTCGGAAGGCCTGTAGTAAACTCCCACGGCCGTGTCACCCCTGTTGCCCTCCCCTTTGATCCTCACCCACAGGCTCTCGACTTGCGCTCTGTCCTCCCCTATGCCAAGCTCCATACACTCCAGCTGCTCTCTCACGTAAAGAGCGACTCCGCTGCCTCGCCTTCCTGTCCTGTCCCTCCTGAAGAGCCTAAAGCCCTCCATGGCCACGGCCCRGTCATGAGAGCTGACCCACCACGTCTCAGTAATCGCAATGAGACCATGGCCTTGCAATCGCACAAGCATCTCCAATTCCTCTTGCTTATTCCCCATGCTGCGTGCATTTGCATAGAGGCATTTGAGTTGGGCTCCCAACTTGCCTCTCGTTCTAGCCGGGACAACTGATTTCATTTAAATTGTTAAAATTTTTTAAATTGTTAAATTGTATTGATTTGTTTAAATTGTTTCCGGCTTATTTTTGAGTAGAAACTCAAAAAATACAAAGCAAAACAAAAAAAAAAAGAGCGATTGATATTGTGTTAAACCATCATTTATGTATTGATACTGTATAAGTTATTAATGAAGAAATGTATTTTATCAAACTACCTATTTAAACAAAATTTAGATCTTATTCATAAATAATTCTTTTATATATTCAGTAATAATGGACATCTTGAAATATGTATAGTATCGATACTGTTTTTGGTCAAGTCTACAGATTAGAAGGTCAAACTGCAATGGACAAAGTATACAATAATTCAAATATCACAGTTTCACGTGTTTTTCTTCCTCTGACAGAGTAACTTCCTGCAGAACTTCTTCTCTCTGTCATTACCAAAAGGAAATCATAAAAATCTTAGTAATATGTGTGCTCTTTGGCTAAAACTCCTACTGAATATATCTTTGGAAGAAGATGGACAGCAGATGATCATGAAGACCAATGGTGCATTTGACCAGATTGTGGAGATGTGTAAATATAAGCACAAGAGCAATCATCATGTAGCACTTCTTATTTTGCACAATATGTGTTTTAGTCCGGCTAATAAACCCAAGATATTAGCTAATGGTAAGTATCTGAAAAGTGTTGAAACTAAACTCTGAGAATGTCAAAACCACTATAGTTTCGCTAAAAGTTGGATTACTTATCAAGAATTCAGTCTTGTTATTTAGAAAATATTTTTATGAGAATAATTTTCATTATCAACATATAAGTGATTATAGAAATCATATTTGGGGAGAAATATAAGAATATGTAGCAAAAAAAAAAATCAGATAACTAACACATTTTCAGGATTTATTCCAAGATGATCATTTGAATAGATAATGCAACATGGCTATAAGCTTTTTTTCCAGTTTTTTTCAGAGGGAGATTTTAATAATTCTTTCAGTCATGATGAAATAAGCTAGTTTATAAACTTTTACCACCTAAATAAATAAATTTTTACCACCTAATTTCCTATCTTTCAGTTGGACAGAACGTTATTACTTCCAAGAGATCATAGATTTAGTGGTGATTTCAGTGTATATGTTTAACATAGGTTTACTTCATGACGTATTTCTGTGTTGTCTGGGAAGCCAGATTTATTTTCTTTATTTAATTGCTGAGCAGACTTTTCTTCTTTAAGTTCTAACTATATCTTCTGTAATGTCCTTCTATTTTTTTTTCCCATGATGATTCACTCTATTAACTAAGCACATATTATTCATTTATATGATCTGCTGAATTTTATGAAGTGAACAAGCAGGCTTAAACAAGCAGAACAGTGAATCTAGGAAATTAAGGAACCTCAGATGGGGTGATGAATTTCTCATTACTTACAAATCACCTACCTAGTAATTACTAAGTGAAAAAAAAAACATTTTTTTTTTATCCCAGTGTGGCTTTAATTGTGGTTACTGGGAATTATAAGGCAGTTTTTCATGAAAATGACTTACTCAGTATTTATTCATAGGTAACAGCTATACTTACATGTACATGCTTTATTATTTATGGCTTTTTTTTAGATTTTTTTTTTTTTTTGCTTCTACTTATTAACAGTTAAGTACAATGAAGTCTGCACTTTTTTCAGACACTGAATCTGATAATTTCTGTAATTGCTGCACCATCCCAATATCTGTCATAGATATTGTAGAAATAAGCATATTCCAGTCATAAAAATACTCACAAGTGTAAATACCTTTGTGTACCTCTGATGTTTTTTGCTAGGTAATTTTTTTTTAATTCTTTTTTCTCATTAGATAAAGCTATCAGTATACTATCTGCTTGTTTGGAAAGTGATAGCATTGATGTTCAGAGAATTGGTGCAGCCTCACTTTGGGCTTTGCTTCACAACTATCAGAAGGTTAGTACTTGCTAAACACTTGTTGCTTAAGAGAAAAAATAGTTCATTTAAAGGAAAAAAAAGTATAACTGTATTTTTATTGTCCTGTAAAAAATAGAATAAACATTAAACAAATAAAGTTTACAGAAGCAGTTCCAGTTTTTAATTGTAATCATTTGCTCAGGTCATGTTATACAACAAGAAATATAAGCAGTTTGATGTGGTTTGTGATTGTTTACCTAAATGTAATGTGTAAGATGACATAGCCATATATTAATTCTGAAATTCCTGGATATCATACTCTGCTGTTATTACTGACATTTTGTAAGTATAAGCAGATAAGTAGATGTCTTCATTATTTAAGTGTCAAATATGGGGGAAAATTAAAATTATTTGTGTGTGTGCGCGCAACAGGCAAAAGTGACTTTGAAGAATCCATCGATAAGAAGGAGAATAGATGAAGCTTATTCTTCAGTGAAGAAAGGTAAGTATTGAACAGAGTATTTTCCATTTAGGAAACAATGCTAGTCTGTAAAACTTCTATCAAATAATCAGTAGTACATTCTAAGGTACAGTATCACAGTCAAAAACTTAAGTTTTGAGAGGTTATTTCTATCCCTAAAATAACAATGGTTTATAGTTAGATATCTTTTAAATACAGTTATGCAAAAATATCTCCAGGTTAATAAACTAAATATGAGTTGAGAAATTGCCTATGGTGAGTCTTAAAGAAATGTTATTCAGACATTTGTCTGTAACTGCAACTTCAGCTACTAGCAGTAGATTACAATTAGGTAGTAGTTACTACCTAGTAGTTACAGTTAAGACTCTGATTTTGGAAATGTTTTGTTTTAAGCTGTTTGTTTTTCTACTGTTTTCATATGCTGTATTTTGTACTTAGATAGGTTTACTCATGCAGGAATTTCAAATTTCCTGACAGGACAGAACTGCCATAAAATTTCTATTGATATCTGGCAGCCTTCTAATGAGGAGGAGGGCTGTTTTTCCTAGCACAGCTCATGATAGTTGTTCCTGTGCTGTGAAACTCTCATCCCTTAATTTCATCCCCCTTCTGTTGTTGCAAATTCATCCTTTTCTAAGCTAACCATCAATCATAGTATTATGAAACATTTTATTTACTCAGACTGATAAAGAATAATGCAGATGTATCTGTTTCTGTATAGTATTTGTGGTATATGTATCAAACGACAAATCAGCAAGGTAGAAATTTACAGTTTTTACACACTAGCACTTCTTAAACATTATTCTCTCTTTATTTTTATACTACTTTAGCACATAATATCTTAGACTGAAATATTCATTTTGAATTAAAATAATATTGACTGTAAAACAGTTTATTGAACTGTAATCATAACGATGTAGCCGTTCATTAAGTTTCTGAACTTGCCTACTCCAATAAAGCTTTGAACACTTTACAGTGATGTCTGGGTTAATAACCAAAATGACCAATTGTTCATCAGAGGGGGAGGAATTTTTCAACACGCTGTTTGTGGTGTG
>PTEX01000159.1:235344-397570 GCA_003342815.1 Eudromia elegans
ACCATAGAAATGAATATTTTGGCAACTACTAGGCCAATGTATATAGCATAATAAAAAGGCAGTTTTTATTTGTTTGTCCCAGCTGAGTGAAGGCTTAGACAGCCACTTAATGCTATCAGGTTTATTAAAAGCACATCTTACAAAATATAGAATTAGTTGGTTTTCTACAAATACAGAGGATAAGATTAGAAAATATTCTGAATCCTAACCAGGCATTTCATGTAATTGTTGGGGAAAAAAAAAAAAAAAGAAAATCATTTTATGTTAAGAAATAACTAGAAGCTTAATTTTTTTGTTTATTTGTTTTTCCTTCTCAGCTACTCTACAGGCAGATGGAAATGAGCTAAATGCATACCACCTAAAATGCTTAGAAAATGTAGTGCAGCTTCTCGATTCTTAAGGATTATCAGATGACTTCTCATCTTGAAACTGGTAGCTTGCTCAAGAGGAGACTCTAAATTAAAGAAAAAAGCTTCTAATCCTTGGATTTGTGGCAGCAGCATGMTGTGGAAGATATTTATGAAGTTTTTGAGGAAGGAGTTGATCACTTTGAACCAAAGAATTGCACTAAATATGACTGAAACTATTTATATTGTAATCCCAATGGGAAATTATATTGATGGTACTATGCATAGTACTTACGTAGGAGAAAGAATATACAGAGGAAACAGATAAGAAAAATCAGTAATTTTCTTAAATTATKTATTGTAATGTTACTGGAAAGTAGTAGAATTGTTGGTTTGGATAAATTGTAATAAAGCTTCTTTTTTTTTTTTTAATTCAGTTTAGTATTTGTCATTTGTGGATTGTAATTTGTAATGCCAGAGGTGAACACATAGGAAATAGACTTAAGAACTGAAAGTGTTCACAGATTAATCATAGTGTGTTGAACCTTTTCAATAGAACAGAAACATGTGCTTTTTGGCTTTTTGAGGAATTTTCAGTTGCCTTCTTTTGTCTCTGTGTGTGAAAAAGAGCTCCTACTAACTGATACTACAGGTTACAGGTTTTTTAATATAACAGTTTATAGAGTATATGAGGTATGTGCATCTCTTTTACTTATAACAGATTTTGACAATCTGTTGTCTCCCATTTCATGAACACTTTCAAAAGGAAAATGTTTGTGCCTTGGGAGGGGTGGGTGGAAAGCAGTGTGTTACCTAGGTCTGTGTCCTTTAAATTGCTACTTTGCATTCTGTATAAAATGAATTTAGGAAGGAGATGCATGCCAGAAGTACATGTCAGTTAATATTTGCAGTGCACACTTCTGAAATATCTTAGAGGGTATTTACAAATTTCCCTCAACACTTGCYGTTGTGACTGCTAATTAGCAACAGGTAAAATGAGCAAATAGAAAGCAAATGTTGGGTAACATCTCTAAAAGACTTGTAGCAAGGTCATGTTACCTAACCAGATAATGAAAATACTTTCAGCAGACAATATGTGACTTGATATGACTTAATAGGTAAAATCACAATGCTTATAATGACTGGATTAGAGGGCTAACAGAAATTCTGTTACTCTGGATGAACTAACACAACCCCTCGGAAAGCATAGATCATTCTAACTTGCAAAGTGAATTTTAAGTACGGTTACGCTTATCTCGCATGTTTGCAGAAGCTTAAGCTTTCTGCAAGGATCCCAATACTCACAAGTAGACAGGTAGCTCTGGAAGTCAACAGTCTGAGTCCAGTTTATGAAGTGGGGCCCCATTTTCCTCAGGAGTAACTGTTGGCTCCTTTCAGGCTCTTACATACTTACTTCTTGATGACTCTTCTCCTAACAGCTCCTGATGACTTCTCTCCTAAGTCAAGTTCTAAGTCGTCAACTGCAGATTAGCAGTTGGCTTCTCAGAGACACAAAAATGCGACAACTGTATCCTGCTAAATAATACTCTGTTATTTTTCTTGAAATGAATTTGGCATTAGGAGAGAACTCTTTCAAAGTACAGAAATCCACATGGATCTGGTGACATGAGAGTAGCATTAAATCTTTTTTTTTTCCTATCTGATTTGTATTACATGTTTTTAGGGAGCCACAATGTTTGAAATCTCCATCTTTGTGAAGAAAACAGTATGTCCTCAGGAAATAAGAGCTATGTTAAGTTGCAGAGCTTGAATAAAGAGGTATCTGAAGACTTTTAACCTAGGTGGCCAACTGATGTCCATGCCATAACTATTTAAGCCTACACAGACAAGAGTTTGCTTGATTAAGGTAGTATCTCTTTGTAACCTACTGGATATTGGTTTATCTGTTTTATTCTGAATATCTGTAAGCTAGTTGTAGATAAATGGCTTTATTAAATGCAAATACAATAGAGTAAGTACATAAAAGAACTGCATGCTTCTAGCTACACATATTCTTTATTAATATTCTTTATGAAATTACTCAGAAAAATCCAAATGAAGAGTAACTGCATTTATTGTTACATTAGGTCTTATGGCATGAGTGGTGTGTTTATGCCCAAATAAGCATGCAAATAACTTCTATTTTCTCAGTGTTCTGCAACATTTTGCAATTGTGGAAGTCAGGTTTCTACCCTTCTATCAGTGGCATTAGTAAGTACTTGAATTTGGTCCTGCTGCTTAGCAAAATATGTCTCCAGAGGGCAAGGACCTCAAATCTCTATTCACTTTCARTGAAAGCCTGCACAGAAATATAGAATGTTCAGTTTCGTTGAAACTTTTCTCCTTCAAGATTAAGCAAAACAGAAAATCATCAAAGGTGAGTTAATTTGAAGGACAGCACATTTAAAATCATTTTTATCCTCTAAACTGATGAAGATACAATTGGTATGTCCTGTTCTCTGCATGAGAATAGAATCTGGAATGAGGGGGAGGGTTATAAGGACATGTGACCCTGTAATTTCTGCTCGGTGATACTAGATGATTGTAATTATGCTCACAGTTGCCTAAAGTTTGAACAGGTTTCATGAAAGAAATTTGAAATCTTGAGACTCATTAACAGAAAATCCTTGTCCAGGAGAATACACTGTTTATCCTAATTTATATATACCATGCTCTTTGTTAGTTACAATGTGTAATTAAGTGTAGTTGTAGTTTGTAATTGAGCAGGAATTTATTTTAAATGCAGAAGAGATAAATACATAATATCTTTTTTTCAGGGCTGGTGTGTCATATACTGAGTATTTACAGTTTCCAAAAAGGCTCTTGAGTTTCTTAAATAYACTTGTTTTTCTATTAATCTTTTTTACTCCTAAAAGGCACCAAAACACTTCTCTGAAATACATGTGAAGTTTCCTCCTTCATTTCTCTAAGGAGTCTACTGGCCACTTGGGCTTTCTGATCAGTCTGAAAGTTAAAGTAGCGAAACGAAAACAAAAAATAAAAAAAAAAAAAAAAAAACAAAAAAACCAAAAAAAACCAAAATAAATAAATAAAAAAAAAACCACACCAAACAAACAACAAAAAAAAAAGGTCCCTTCAAATTTCCCTCAGGTGGCCTCCTGGAGTGATCTGGTGCAGCCAACACCAGTGTCCTACTGTCCTACTACCAAGGCTTTAGAAGAATGAAAAACAGGTGTAGTAAATAATTGCTTAATTCCTAAACCCTCTTGGAGCACCTTTTTTTAGCTCCTAGGCCATCCTGTAGAAGTTGCACTTTTTTTTAATGATCTCTTCCTCAGCCTTCTTGGAGGTTACCTGACTTCTTTGAGCAATGAATTAATGGAAGATACTCGAGTGAAATCCAGGGTTTGGCACGTAGAGGCTGCTGCTGTTCCCCGTCTGAGGATCCCAGGCACAGCTGGGCAGCCCCTTGGCCCTGTTTCTGGGTTAGGGAAGAGTTTGGCCCCACAGAGCAGAGTCATCCTCTGGCCTCGGCACCGCTTGGGCCTGGATGCATCTYGTCTGGATAGCTGGAGCCTTAAGCTCTGCATGTGAACAGCAGCGGCTTTGCAAGCRAGTTTGCGGTGGGCTGGATGTCCCCCACCCTCTGTGAGCCCTYGCTCATTTACCACAACCGTCTCAGGAAACAAAGCCCTCGGGTGTGAAAACCAGCCTGCTGTCACAGGAAGGAAGACCCTTTCTGTAGCTGCTTTCTCGCACTTTTGAATTTTTTGGTAACTTCAACATTGGTGTGTTCCAACTTTTATTCTATTTCTTTCCCTCTGTTTTAGAGTATTGACACATTCTTATTGACTTTAGATACCTGATATTATCTGAGACCTGAAAAGGTATATTTTTCCGGCCAGTGATTATATCCAATATTTGAATTTTGAATTTGATTTCACCTTTCTAATGCTTCTTAATAATGTATCCAATTTTGTTAGTTTTTTAATCAGATTATCAAACTAATCTGAAGCATACTGAAATTTTCAGTTATAAAACCAAGCATACATACCTCAGCATAATTTGTTTTATTCTACCTCTGAACTGAAATATCTCTTAAGGGTAATAAATCCTCTTATCTGATGCTGAGACTGTGTTTGCAGTAATATATTAGGAGAAGGATCTTTTACAGTCTACATGCTTTCTTCATATGACACTGGTGCTTTGGTGCATCCTACTGAAGAACCCGGCATAATGTTRTTTTCATTTTGAGACAAATTTGTCAAATGGAAATTTTGGAAGTTGACAAATAGTAAACTAGAGTTTGAAATCCAATTGAAACTATGGTAAAAAGAAGCATGGTATGAAAAAGTGTAGCCTGATGTAATAGTTAAATAAATTTGGAGGAAAAGAGCTGTTGTGCAAAAAAACAGCCGTCTGGGGTATCATAGTGCTTTTGAATTTCATTTGTTTGATCTTTATTTTCTTAGTTTTTGGGTGCTTGGTAATGATCTACTTTTTTTTTTTTATAGCAATTTAAACATTGTAATACAATAATTATGTATATTTACCTTCTCATGTATGTGTATCTTCTCATATATGAATGAAACCGTAAGTGATTAATCTTATCAGTGAAACTGCATCTGTCCAAGGATGATAACTTTTGTCTGACTTTAGTAGCATAGAAGTTCTGTGCACAGCAAAACCCTCGTTCTTTCCCATGGACAACAAAGGGAATGTAAGAAGATCTTGCCTGGCATTTTCATACTCTTTCCGCTGAAAATGTCCTCATTCTGCCATTCCCCTTAGCTCTTTTTTATTCTCACTTTGAAACTTTGTATCTTGTCTTCTGATTTCCCAGAAACTATTACAGTCTGCTTTAGAATTAGAGGTAGTCCGCAGATGCCCAGCACCAAGTGAAATGGGGTGCAGAGCGACMTTTCCAGAGCCTAGATCTGGAAAGCTGCCGCAAGGCACGTTTTGAAACTCCAAGCTGCCACGAGGCAATTTTTGAAACTCCACTTATTTGTGGTTTTTTTTTTTTTTTTTTAATTTTGAAGAAAATAAGGGATAGATGTGTGCTTTATTTCTGTCATGCTGTCAGTGCATTTATTGCTGCTGTTTTCAAAAGGAATTATTCTTTCAGAAGTCTCTCTTAGAAGTCCCCTCACAGAAGAAAATGCATGTTTTGGTAAAGATGCTTTATTTAAATAGCTAACAATATTAACTGTATTTTTCCCCAGAAATTCCATTGCAGTGCAATAAACCTGATAATCTTTTTCAAATGCAGTAGAAGAAATAGGAAGAAATTAATTCAGAAGATMAAAAAATTCTCTTTTCAGATGTAATTAACATTGTCAAAAGTGAAATCAGGACTATTTAAGAAACTTTAGATATTACTTGTCTTAGAAAAGTATGGCTTATATCAGAATGACCTGATATTTGTATCTTTGTTCCCAAAAGAATCTCTTCTCCCTTTGATGAATTAATTCAGCTGCCACATTCTGTATATTTTATATATATTTTCTGAAGCAATAGAACCTCTTCTCAAATAGAAAGATGGCAAATACATTTATCTCAGAGTTGAGAATGCAATTGATTCAGTTGAGAAAAAAAGTGCCCATTGAGACACAAACATAATATCAGGAAATATCATATRTCATCATCTACAATAAAAAGCAACAGCAAAAGCCAGAATACAAAGTTCATGCCATGAATCCAGAAACAAACTATAGTGATGATAATAATAAAATATATCTTTTTTTTTCTGTTCTGAAAAGCAATGGAACAATAAAATACTTCTGTGATGTATCCAAGTTTCTGTTTGAAAAAATGAATATAGCTCATCACAGTACAATTTAGACCTTACCCATCTTGATCTAGGCTGTCATCTTGAACGATCTGAAAACCGCAGTTACCTGCATGAGCATCTGGTGCGTGTGGGAAGAGCGCTGTCCTGTGAGGACATGACCAGGGATGCACCTCTGAATCCAGCGTCTCTCGTCGTTTCGGGTCGCTGTAAGTTCAGTCAAATAACTCTTTGAAGATACCACAGCAACTTTAGCTTCCCATGCTGCTTAAACTCTTACTCATGTCATGCTGCAGATTTTTCAGACAAGCATTTCATACACTTCCATGTAAGACTTCCATAAATTCAAATCACTACTTCATCTCTTTTGCTTTTCTTTTCTGAAAAATATCAATTAAGAATCAAAAAATAGGACTGTAGTAGAAAGAATATCTACAACTTCTAATTTTGAATGGTTTAAATGGAATACATTTCAAACTGGCAGAGTTTTCCTATATGATTTATACTCAGGAATATTAAGTGAAGCCATAAAAACAAAAGCAAAATATTTTTCCATTGGTAGCACATCAATAAAATGTTGGCACAGTTGATAAGACATTCTCRCTACTTCACAGAAATTTGTGCTGCACGTATACAAATTTTTAAAAGCCTGTCAGAGATCAATGCTCATTTTATAAACACACTAATGCAATAAAATGCAATTAAAACAATTCAATTCAAAAGATAAATCCTCTCAGAATAGCTTGTGATGTTTCTGAAACAGTGCTCTGAAGCAGAAGAGATGCAATATAATTAAACTTTCAGGTTTCTAGAAATCAGTGAGCAAGGTTGCAAGCTAAAGCTAGAAAAAATAAAAAGAAAAATCTATATTCCTTCTCAAACCAAAGACACTAATTGAGACTCTGACTCACTGTTACTTTATGTCAAGATAAATATCATTGATTTCTGTGGAACTGCCTTAGCATAAGACAGATGTAATATGATTGTAGTGAATCAGACAGGAGGTTATGGTGCAATTACACTATTTCTACTAAAGTAAATGATTGCAGCAGAGACTCCTTCGTTCAGTTCATTTACAGTTGGCTGCAACACCTTTGGCTAAGGGGACTTCTGTAGAATGGTATCGTGCTTGGATACATCTATTCCTGATTTCAGTAGAGAGGGGATTTTCACTTCAAGAACTGCATATCTGTGCATAGGGGTAGAAAGGTGAAAGAAGTAAAAGCAAACAAAAAAAAAAATTTCCCCCCCCCCAAAAAAAAAAAAAAAAAAGGAGGTGGATTATCTTTGTATCTTTCTTTCTAGTGCACAGGTAGTTCTTCCAGCCTCTTTTAGGAGGACTGTGAAAGGCTGGAAGAATCAGGTAAAGTCTCAGTACTTCTCAGTTCTTACTTGCTGGGTGCAGGATGAAGACCAGATTTTGATTTCCCTTTAGATTTGTCTTTGCTGATTCTTCCATTTCGCGATCCGTATAAAGATTTGATATAAGGCAGTTGATCCTGTAATGTTTCTTTATCACTTTCTCCCCCTTCCTTCTCAGATCATTTCTCCCCCTAAAGTAGGGGATTTAGTCCCTTATCTCTTAGTCTCTTATCTCTATTTGCTAGGCAATATTTTTACACTTTCCATTTTGAATAAGCAATATCCTTATAAGCAGTATACATATAAGTATACTTATAAGGGAAGAGGTTGCCAGTTTGTTATGGAGAATGTTTCTTCTGAGGGACCTGAGTTGCTGGACTGGTTTCTTCTTGAACATTTTAAACGAGGCAAAACTTAAAACCTAACTGCAGAAAGATTGGGGTATGTGTGTGAGAGCAGAACTTTTCAATGGCCTTGGCACCTATAGTTGCTCTTCTGGAAAGGACAGAGATGCCCCTCATTGGAAAATGATAAAGTGGCACTTTGCAGTTTACTAAGCTGCTTTTTCTTTTTATTCTTCTTCTTCTTATTATTATTTTTTTTTAATAGTGGAGCACAAAAAATACTTAAGGAAAGAATGTACAAAAGATACGTATCTTTGTTAGAAAAGTCGATTTCGTTGGGTCCCGGTAGTGTCAACACAAAAGGTTAGACACATAGACACACCATACAAAAAAGATACATTCTTTACTCTCTTGAGGGTTTTCTCTGGCTTTTGAAGGCTGTTTTTAAGGCCATAAACTTATTTGCCACGTGTAAGTTACAGATCTCTCTTGGAGACATGCCTGTGCTGACACCATCAGTAATTCAAGGTGGCCCCAACACGGCTGACCTGCCTCTGCAGGAAGGTTTCACCGGCAGGCTCCATCTGCCAGCGTGGGGCAGGAGACAGCTCCCCAGCTTCTGCCAACAAGAGACAAACCCAGCAACACTCATCTCCTGGAAGGAGATGGGATCCTGCAAGTCCTTCTACTTCAATTTTACTTTTATTAGCATTAAACATCTAGAGATCTGCAAATAATGTCGAAAATAGTAAAAAAAGAAACTTACACAGGAAGAGAAGAACCAAATTAAAAAAAAAGCTAAGCATAGTCAACTAAACAGAATTAATACCTTAAATTCATAGAGACTCAAATATAATAAACTACTTATTTTGAGTTACTTTTGTGTCTGTCAAATGCTCTCTTCTATTTATTATCAGACAAAAATGCAAGGTCAAAAGAAATTATAAGCAAACTGAGGATGGAAATCCAATAGCTACTACTATTCTTCAAGTAGAGGAGGGGCTTAGAAAATATTTTTAAAGAATATTCTTCATATCTTGTTGTGGTATATATTTTACAGACAAGTTCACTGAACAGAACAGATTTAGTCAGGTGGAAAATGCCTTGTTATAGCAGCCATCATTAAGCAGTCGCTTAGCTAAAATACAAAGAGAGTTCTTATCAAAGATAAATTATCTGCTTATATTCCCAGGATTTATTTTTGATTTTTGTTTTCTCTCTTTTTAAAGCAGACCAGCTTGTCTTTTGTATATCCTAAGAACTGTCTTAAGGTCACTTTTTTGTCATATTTTCCACTTTTATTTTCTCTAAGTGAACAAAAGAATTTGACCGTTTTAGGAATTTCCCCTTCACACGCACACAGCCATGCAGACTTCACTGAAGTTCAGTAAATTGTCACAGGCAGACTCTTTTGCTACGAAAACATCAAAGGACCAGTAGTTGCACAGTGAATTTAAGAAATACCACAGACCTTCTTATCTCTTACCAACACCCTTTCGCTTGATAGTTTGCGAGACGAATGCTTTAGGAAGTCTAGCTTAACATTTGTGCAGCAGTGGTGTTTCTTCAACTTCCTTAATCACAGACTTATGTTAGTATATCTCTTCATTAGCTCACTATAGTTTAAATGTTATCTATTACTCATGATGAATCTCCTTGAAAMAAATGGAAACTACCCTATTTTTGATGCTTAGTGTCATCTAGTCTTCATATGTTACAGCTGTTGTTTTATCACCAACCATCTTCAGTTCCCTGACCCATTATGTGCTCCATCTTATGGCAGAATGATACTCTAGTTTGTAATTCCAAATACTTACATTAATAAATTTCCAGTGCCACAAAAGTAAAAATACAGTCCTTTATGTAGATGTTCTCTTACAAAGACAAATTACTTGGGCCTGAAGCATTTCATTAGAGACACTATATATAGTATCACCTTTCTGAGGCCATTAGGTTTAATAATAAAAAACTATTGAGAAATTAACTACATTTCTTTCCTCTTCTATATTGGGGAAAACCTTCTACATTCAAATCTCTGAACCATTTTTACCAACATATCTCTGAAATGTATTTGTCTTTAATTCCCATCTTTCTACTTTTTCCTTTCTCTTTGGAATAATACCTGGCATTAACTAAACTTCTGCTCTGCAGTTAATGAATAGATATTAAAGATACCTATCTATTATGCTACTAAATCAGACAGGCTTGTACATTAATCCAATGCTGGCCTTTATTGACTAAATTAGATTAGATGCAGAATAGGAAAAAGAAAATTGAATTATTGTGCCTTTATCCTGCAGTACTACTCAGCCATGCTGTTTAAGGAAAGACTGAAGAGTGAATAGAAAAGGAGGTAATTTCCTTAATGGTTGTACACTAGCGACAGGAGAACAAGGAATTATATGATTTGTATACGAACTGTCTTTCTAGTTTGGTTAATCTGCCTTCCCTTATCTTCATTTAATCATAACTGAAACTAAACAAACTCTCCAGACCCTTCGCAGAGCTGAAGGCACAGCAGTTGTGCCTGGAGTGGTCTCCCGTCCTATTTAACACCTGCTTCATCACTCTGCCTCACTCCAGGACTTTTTTCTGGCAGCAGCAGCAGTCTGCAAGTATAATTTACTTCTCTTTCTCTCTGCAGACCTACCTATGTATGTTAAATCTAAAATACTAATAAATTGTTAGATAAGGTATTAACATATGGCACTGGCCCTATATATCTCTCTCTATATATATGCATATATATATGTCGTACTCTTCACACTTGTTTAGCAATTTGCATTAAAAAGACTCATCATRGAGACCATTTTGACATACTTTGAAACAGCTGTGCTCATATATTATCTGTGTATTGGAGTTTGGAAAATTAATGCACCAGGAAGTGAAATGACTCATCCAGGATCACAGAAGAAGTATGTTTAAGTCACAATTAAAATCCAAGTTATAGATCTCCGCTATGTTCACGGCACACTCCTCTTCCTCTTTCTTTCTAACTTTCCCTTTAACATCCTGCAGTTAAACATTCAACTGCACAATTCCAGCATGCTGTTTTTATGTTCAAAATGCAACTGGAATTTAGCTARCAGTTAGTTAAACATAGCTTGAATGTCTTTGGGATCAACTCCTTCCTTTGCTTTGAGCCTTAAAGAACGGAGAGAAGGTGGGATTCCCTGGGAAGAAGGGCAAGGATGGTGGGCAGGGAGCAGGAGAGGGAGTCTTAACCCCAACGAGGTGAGCGTGAACTGTGCAGCTGCTATAGGAGTTTCTACCACTGTAGGTCAGAGATATGTGAATTTTTGGTGCTGAGGAGGATCACAGGAAAGGGAGGCCATGGTGGGAGGCCTGAGGAGAGCAGGTTGCCCGCGGGACCTRCCTTTCTGCCACCTACTCTGGTACTGCTATCCCGGGTAGAGATGCTCTGCGTTTCTGCTTTTCTGGCTGTGCTGTTTCAAGCTACATTTTCTACGTGTGAAAACGTGGTGCTGGAAGCGTGTGCCTGCTCCCAGGTCACCTCTGTAGAGTCAGATTTAACAGAGACTGCAGTTTTCTAATTTGTGCTGGCCGTGTTGCCCAAGCATCCCAAAGGGACTTTTATTCCAGCCTTTTCAGGGTGACCCAGTAACATTTCTAGCACAGGCTGCTTCTTTTAGCAGATGTGACCAGGGACCCTGTTTTGGGAATTAGATGACCAGGAAACCCTCACATGAYTTTTATAGGAACTGTGCCTGTTCCTATAAATGTACTACAAATAAATGTGCTTATGCAACATGTTATATCGATGGTACTTAGTCATCATGCAGGGCTGCAAGTTAATATTCTTCTGTTTTTGTTTTAGTGCCAAATGGAGAGAAATGAGCATGAAATTCAGGCCAATAAAATAGTAATTTATATATAAACAGATGAGTGAGGAATAATTTTCATTCAAAGGAATTTGTCTTCATTTAGGAGACTTCCTGAATACTTCATCTCAGTTTCAATTAAGGAAAACAGATGTGTAGGAAGTTTAATTTGTAATAATAATAATAATAAAATTATTACCATACATTTATCTTTTACTCTCCACTTTAGATTTTGTGAAATACCACCAATCTGTGCACTACAATATACATGTGTAGCATGATATAAAGAATAATATTCCGGGCTGTAGAGGTGCTTTGACTTTTTCTCTCCTCACTTACAAATACAGTTTGAGAGCAGCTAGCCACTGAGATTATTCGAGATTTAAATGCAGAACATACCAACCCTGCATAGCTGGTTCAAAAGCCACAGAGCTTCTCACAAGGCTGTAAAGATTCTAGGGACCAGATCTCTGCCTCACAAAATCCTTTCTCTTCCAATTCAAAATCTGTAGTTTAATTTCTAGAGCTTCCTATTTCCTCCATTTCTTATCAGTAATGCCTCTGTTTCCTGAGATAACCTAAATAAATGTTACTCTTTTGATCTGTTTGAAAAGATGGTTCTATAAGACTAACAAAACAACACTGAATCTTCAACTCAATTCTTTGCTATTTAAACTATTACACCTAGCATCAAATAGGCCACTGGCTATGTAGGAATATTTTGTAAACCCAGATTTCAGTCTAGCCTACAAAAACTTCCATTGCTGAATTATTAGCAGGTCGTATTCTGAGGAAATATAAAATTACTTAAATTAAGTAGGCTGAGTTGTAAGTTTTTGTTAGTCTTCAAAATTTCCACTGCTGTAAAGTTCCAGTATTTAAGGAAATACTCAGAATTGAAGCAATTGAAATGGAAACAGTKCACAAGTGGTGAGATTGTGAAGACAAAGTCATTAGAAAAATTTATGAGTCATTTTGGTTAAATGTGCATCATTTGGAAGGTTGAGTTCAATTTTCTCAGAAAAGATTTAACTTACCCTGTCTTTCTGTTTCTAAGGAGATTTTGATCTGTAGCTTACCTATTGAATTAAAGACTAGAAATTTGTCAATCACAAAATAAAAAACAACTAAAAAATTCCTATTTTGAGGGAGAGGGAATAGTTTGCCTAGAACAATTGCCTTTACTTGCAAAAATATACATCCATTTATTTTGAGAATAAAAAAATCATGCAATTGTAAGAATGTATTTTATGCYGACAAACTTCATCCTTCAACATGGATCACAAATGCTTGAGGATTCTTAAAGAAGTTGCATAATTATGATCCCAAAATACTATTTCACAACCAAGACTTTGAGCTTAAGACTTTACTATTTTTAACTAGTCACAAAATTATAATTTCTAACAGATATAAAACATATATAACTGTCTCATCTTCTTTTCTAAATGTTGTGCCCTCTGAATAAAAAATAAATGCTGAATTGCAATGGCAGAAGTATGGAAAAATTCTGCTCATTTTATGTGCATGACGTGGAAGGATTTTATTCACTTGTGCTGAGAAAGCCAAAGATCCCTTCTTYATAAGTCGTTATGATATTCATACATGTTCCTAGAGATACCGTAATGATGGAAGTTTTTCTATCAAGCAGATTTTGACTGGCAGTTAGCAYCTCTTTGATGCAGCTGCACCAAGATCTCTAACTGCATGTTTGTAGAATGTGAAAGTAAAAAGCACACGACGTCTTTCATGCCTCAGAAGCGTGAAGGCTTCCGGTGAGCACAGCTCGTGGTGCACAGAGAGAGAGCAAAGCCCCATCRCGCAGCAATCACGCCCAGCGTTCCTGGAGATGGACCCTGTAACTTTACTCATTGTTGCTCTTCAGCTTTACGGACGTAAGATTTATTATTCCTAGCTTATGCTTAGCCTTACTCCTAGCTAATGCACTTCCCTTTTTTCCTTATATCATGAAAGATACTATCGCGATTCACAAGGGCTTACTGTATGGTTTTAGATTTTATGTGTTCAGTCATACTCAGAAGCTATATGTAATAATAACACTCTAATTTTAGTGCTACTTTTCCTCAGACTTTTCAGACTTCCAAAGTTATTTCTGAGTTTTGTTGTTATTTCAAAGCTTAATGACATTAATTCTGAGACTAAATTTACATGTATGTTTTAGCCCATGTGGAAGGAAAGCTTGTGGATTCAACTGTAAAGCTTACAGAGAAGATGAAACTGGACTGTGTATATCCAAAGAAAGCCACAATAATCCAGACATCCTGGATGAAAAGTAATCTAACTCGTAAAGAAAATATAGCTGCCTTGCATCCAGACTATGGCATACATATTAATGACAACTACAAAGGAAGAATTAATTTTCGAAATGATTCCAGTGAAGACAGCTCCTTATACTTCACCAAGAGCACTTTGGAAGACGTTGGTCTTTACTTTTGCTCCATCCAAACTTTCCCAGATGGAACCTGGGAAAAGGTAATAAAAGTTGTTCGGCCAGGTAAGCCAATCTTTCATTCTTCTGCAAGTTTATGCTAAAGCTAAAAGAGAAATGTATGCTAGTTTGGGGAGAATTTGACAATGTAATTTTTCTTTTCAGTTATATAGCATATGGAAATGGAATAATTTGGAGGTAAGTACTAGCATGACAGAAAAGAATTATAGTTCTCTGACAGAAGGTCGTTTTAAGAGAATTAGCAAGTAAGGCAGTGAACTAGAGGAGCCAGCCAGGCATAGCAGCAGGGCGGTACATGGCAGCCTCTGGGCTCCGATGGTCGGTGATATTTCTGTTGGAACAAGCTTCTTGTAGCATTTCAGCCTGTTTCAGGATCTCCCAAAAGTATGGATAAACCTTGTATCTACCCTTGAGAGTATCATATTTTTTCATTACAGTCAATGGTAAGGGTATTCCTCAGGTCCAAACTAGACTTGTTTTTCCCATAAGCTTTCTGCAGCAGCATGACCATCAAGGATTGATGTGACGACAAAAGTCAATTAGAGAATCTTAAATGAAAGAAAAGACCTTTTCTTTAAAGGGCACTACTGAGCAATCGAAAAGAAACAAACAAACAAAAAGATTCTGTTATTGCCTTGTCCTTTCGGTGTAGCTGCCCCTGTTTTTTTCCAGTGCCTCTGTAATTACTAGACTACTTGTCCAGGTCTTCCCATGTCAATGAAAATAGATACATATATATATATATATATATATTCTAGTATTTTTCCATGCTTATTGACCAATTGGCTTGTACAAACTTGTACAAAGGACTAGGCTAACCTGCCTGGTGGGAGCTAATTTTAATCCCTAAGTCCTTAAAAGATCTTTATGTTATATGTTGAATAGTCTTCAGAAGTTAACTGATTTTGATTACTGATTGACTGGTTTGATATGCTGAAGGCAGAAAAGCTCTAGACCTTTCCTCATCCTGCAGAGTGAAAATAGACTTTATTCTTTTTTTTTTTTTTTTTTTTCCTATCTCCCTGCTAGGAAAGCAGGAGAAATTCAGTTTCTAAAATTTGAAAGTGCAGAAGGTAAAAAGTAAGTGGAGAAGGGTATCCCACTGAAAAACTTTCTGTTCTCTTTGCATCATTTCCGATTAAGTCCAGACAATACATTCATACAAACTGCTATGATCAGTGCTACCGTGGCCAAGAAAATGAGCTTGGAGATCACTACAGCATATAACTTTTAGGATCTTTTTTTATATAGAAAAGCAATCTAAAAATCAAGAAAGATTCAACACTGCCAAAGCTCAGTAACACTTTGCCTATTCCCCTTATAGTAAATAGCAATCTAGATTTCCAGGTCCTGGATTTTAATGCAACCAAAAATATTTTTCTGATGCTGACAGTCATATTATCATTATGAACTAAATGGACTGGCAGACCAAAAAATCCCTTACGTTATTCCTCATCTAATCAAGCAGGCATCTGAGTGAATCTCGTCTCTGGATCAAGGACTCAAGGAATCTCAGTTGAGGATCTCTGACATAGATTGCCAAGCTGCCTAAGGGAGCCCTCACATAGTTCCAATTTTTATTAATGAGAAAGATAGCACAGTGTAAATTCAACACAAAGTGGATCTGTTACCAGTATTTTTTTGAATAATACTGTGTGATTCAATATTTTCAGTATATAGGACTTTTCTCTTTGTTGCAGCACTTTAAAACACAAACCACAAAGCTCCAGTATTTTGTTATCTCTTTAAGTATGACACATAAGGTGCATAGAAATTAATCCTTTTCCTTTCCATTTAAAGAATTGCAATTTCTGAGCGTAGGAACTATCCTGTTCAGCATGCCTCTAGTTGTATATAAACAAGATCATTACATCCACCGCTCTCAAGATAATAAAGTTTATTACCAGTGAAGATAAAATATTACAACTTCATTCTGTAATTCAAATTAAATATGTTATTAAAAACAGAGCTTAGAGAAGGTATTTATTAATGCAGTGGTTATAGCAGAACAACATCGGGCAGTCTTTACCTAATTCTACTGGTGCATTCATCACTATCATATATTTTAAACTCCCTGGATGAAAACTTGCCGTGATTAAATCAACACTAAACTTTAAATTCACTTCCATGCAAGTAGTATTTCAGCTTGCTGTCTTCAATTGATGCATAATTTTTTCTTCTTTATCTTTCGGTCTGTAAAATTAGGGCACTGATGTTTGACTTTGATGATTTTGTATTTGGCATGAAGGAAAGAGCCAAGTACTGGGCTAACGCTGGGGCACAGAGCTTGTTCTGTAGGATGAATATCCACAATTTAGAACCTGAACTCCTGGAAAACAAAGTGCTTTTTAAGGATTTGATATTCTCTGGTGTACAGAAATCTGAATAAGATAGTTTTTGAGTTACATTTTTTTTTCAGTTAAGATATTGAATATGAACTCTTTCTTATTGCACATTACTTTTCCAAAACCCAAACTCCAAAAGGATAAACACAGCTCCAGATAAACAAACAACTGACTGCAAAWTCCATTTCTTCTATTTACAACGGCTGTGCAAGAAACTTTTAAGAGATGGAAATCCATATTTTTAGAAAATTCCAGAATCTCTAATGCTTTACAGACTTTCACTTATAAGCAAGCTTAGGTGATGAATCTGTGGTCATTACGACTCTRTTGCAGGGGTGGTATAGTGAAAAATTGGTTTTGGACTGCAGATGTTATACTTCTCTGCCAAGACATATTATTTATCATTTTCTTTAGATTCAATTTTTAAAGTTTCCCTGTGTGCTCTGGGTGGCATCGAGTTTTAAATTATATGTTTTCAGACACCAACCTTTCCTGATTAACTCCCTACTTCTGTGAAGGATGTACTTTTACTGGACGTAAACTCTCTTTTTTTTTTTTTTTTTTTGATAAAGGAATAAATAGTCAGAAGAGGATAGAGCACTGGCCATTCCTGAACCGCACTAATTTGCAATGACACTGCCTTTAAATTGATACAACTTTGTTTGTGGACACTTATAACATTTAAGCTTGCTCCAGTAAATTAGCACAAAAGACAGCTAGGTTGCTAGCCTCAAGGTTTTCATGTCAATCAGAACTGATTAAATCATTTCAAAGGCTGGGTTGTAATTTAGCTAGTGTCTCCWGTACATTGAGATGTTTCACGAGTTGTCTGCGAAGCTGGGATCAGCTATTGTGAGACTTACAGAAGTTCCTGCACTAATGAAGGCAAGCAGGTATAACATTATAACATCAAATTTGCAGCACAGACCTCAGTGAAATCTAGTGAAAAAAAAATCAGACCCAGAATATCTGACTGGCTTTCAGGATTTGCATGGATACCATGAGACTATCAGTCAGGACAGTGATCATTAACTAGATTGAAGTGTAAGGTGATATTCTTCTCATATGGCAGTCACATCTGCTGGCAGTGAAATAAATTTGGATGAAGTGTGTGGCGCTAGCTCTTGCTGGTTTGCAAATTAATGAATGMATCTGCACTCAAAAAGTTCAAAGCACATCGCTACTGGTAATCAACAGAGGTCATRGAACTGATTCTCCTTTCCCACTTGCTTTGTGTAAATTTGAATACCTTCAACTAACTGTATATAAAGTGGGTAAAATTGATATGATTCTGATTCAGGAACTTTTTTTCATCTGTGTAATAGAAAGCATCAAGCGCTAATGYTTAATGAGTAAATATGACAAGTAGGGTCTGTTAAATTAATGTCAATGGACCTAGTAATTCAGACGTGTTAATGAGACCCTGATGCTCTACAATATGAAGCGGCTTAAAAGAGTTTTTAAAGAAAACATGCAAAAAGAGAAAGCAGAATATTAAAAAGAAATAAACACATATTTTTGTTATTATTTCAATAACACCCCTACATCTTTCTCTTAGGTGAAGGTGCTTTTATAACAAAAGTCATCCATTCTTACAGTGTTTTGTATGTGATTAAAGATGTTATTAAGGCTCTCTCACTGCAGGAGACCCGCAAAATAATACTGGAGAGCTCTGCTCTTGGCCACAGAACACTGGGTCACCCCACTGTGGTCTGTGTCGGAGAATTACATTCATTTTTAATCGGAGATATATTTTTTTTGAAAAAATGAGAAGATATTAATCTTGTCAATGACCAGTTGTGTTGTCATAGGGATCTAGGATCCCAGGAAATAAAGGAGATTATAGCTCTCACCATCAATATCTTTTCTTGGTATGCTATTGTTGTTGCATTTTTTGGCAGATGAAAGACACTAGAAGTGGCGATAAAGCACCACTTCGATCAAATTCTTGACATAGTTATTGTATTGATTGACTTTTTTACCAGATGTGATCTCAGTTCAGTCCTAGGGCTGTGTCAGAAGCTACAATAAAAAATGTATTGTTCTTAATGTTTTAAAGCTTTATATTTTCTTGAGAAATCTATGAAACAAATGCGAAAGAAATCTCCCAGACTGCACAATATTATCCATGCTATTGGCAGTTACTGAGACACAGAGGCAGAAAAGCAATAATTTATTGAAAATTTCACATATTTAGCTACAGGATATTATTACAAGTGGGTTCAGTACTGAAATTCTGTAACATAATTACAAAGAAGTTGAGTACGTTCTGCTATCATTACCCAGGAATACACTGAGTATTCTAGTTATCCCAGAGGACAGTGTTTGCCAGCTCTGKTATCTACTGCTTTTTTCTATTGACGTGTGCATACATCCAACAGTTTTCAGAATTGCTCAACTTTCTTTTTTTCCTTTAATTTTCCTTCATTTTTGAAGCACAAATACTACACGCACTAAACAAACTTTTACCTACAGAGAAAACTCCTTTTACATTTTTGGATAAGATATTTTAATGATTTTCTAGGAATGGTTTGTAGTTGTATCATCTCACTTTCCTTGAGGAAGAGTATCTGGAGTTCATTATATGCAGTGCTTCAGACATGTATTTCTGAAGACTGAGTAAAGTCACTACTAATGGAGTAATTGTTAGGGGAGGAAACATCATGCAGGAACCTTTGAACATCAAAAAGATGTTCATTCCTACGCTTGTTGCCCAGAAGGGAAAGCATTTGAAACTGCAGTTTGTTGTAATTGTACTTTTAGATAAAAGAACATTGAAGGAACAGGTTAGTCTGTTGGGGAGGTGTGCTTTGCAGTGCGTGTTTAACAGTGGTCTCAGGTGATCACTCAAAGGAACACAGTGATTGGCTGAGAGAAAAAAATAAGGGATTGTTAGTTATGTACCAACCTGTAAAAAAAGACAACAAGAATTCTTCAATATTTCTTTAAAAATAAGTATTTTGAAGCACAAACCTGTACAAAGAAATGTGTAAGGGAAAATTTTTGATTTCTAGAACTTTAGAATGGATACTGTGCGCTGTGATAGTCGTTCTTCTTTCCATAGGATATAAGAAGGTATTGGCAAAATAAGGCAAAATCCCTTATTTCTTACAATACCCTTTTTTTTTTTAAATCTGTTTTGTCCATACTTTTATTTTATCTATGGTCACAGAGGGCTTAACTGCATCTGTTTTCAATCCTTGGTCATTTGCCAGACCCGTCTTCATTCCTTCGGTTCTTTCTTCAATTCATTCATCACTACAAAAAAAACACATCTATGAAGAGATTTGTTAAAAAGTTTGCATAAGGTATCAATTCACTAAAAAACAGTTGAATGAATAATTCTGGCCTCTTTCATCACCTATTATCAGAAAAGAAGGTCTTGTGCTACTGCTATCATGGATGTTTACTGCAGGTTCTTGTTATTTTTTTGTTATTTTTCAACTCTTATTGACTCCATGGAACATTGCTGTCTAGATATATAAATATAAAATGTTAAGATGAGATAAATGGAATGTTATTTAGTTCAAAACTGTGGCTTTCAAAAATTTCTCTAAATCGGGATTTAAGGCTTCAACAAATATGAAGGGTGTTTATGGCCTGTTCTTTTCCTACTAAAGTATAGCACTGATAGATTTCATTTATAATGTTCTTGAAGGACAATACTTTGTTGAACTTAATGAGTTTAATTCGTTTCCTATATAGTGACTTATTAATTTTTTTCTACTGTTCTTTCATATCAAATACRATTCTATGATTCTATGATATGTTTTTTTGAAGAGAAATAAGCAATCACTACTTGGTTATAGCTCCATACTGTTGTTCTCCATAATGATAATCTTGCCCTTTAATCTTGCGTTATTAAGTATGAGATATTTCTTCATCAGCTGGTGTTCAGCACAATACTTTTTTCATTATCAATCCTCTGGTTGAGGACCAACACTTCTTATATAAACACAAACTATCCTCTGATTCATTTTGCCTTGAAAATAGTGATTGGTGCATCAGGTTMCAAATTGCTCCATGTGGTTTCCACATTATCCCAGGCCATTTTGAACAGGGTTGTCCTACATATACAATTGCCTTGACATGTAAAACAATTTATGTGTATTTCGCATTCCACACATAGATAATTTAAATATTATATTTAATGAATACAAGCAGAGATGATTGAATGTAGGTAAAAACTCCTAGAAGCAATGTATAATAACCTTTTAAGAGCTTTGTGATGCAAAATTAGATCTGCTATGGTTGACTCAGCATTCTTAAAACACATATAGATATAACTTGAATATAACTTGATATAACTTGAATATAATAAACAGCATGAGAGATTTAAAAAGCTAATATTGCTCTATAGACTATTGCTTTGCTACACATCTAGATAGAGTCAAAAGTCTTTAGTGCAGAAAGTACTGTGCAGTATATAAAATGTTAAAATGAAAAATTTGCCTTCACATCAGAGCAATGTCTTTTGCTTATTTATAGGAAGAGCAGAAATAGTTAAAATTATCTGGAATACTTTTGTTCTCTATTTCTTACTTTTAAAATGGTTGAATTTTAACATGACTTTTTGATATATTTTAAATATTACATTTATTTCCTCTGTAGTTTTTTTTCAGTTAGATGGTAAAATAGTATCTTGAGTTTGACTTAAAATTTCCCACTCTGCTCTGGATAATATGGAGAATATTCTTTTCTTTTGACATTTATAGTGACCTTTATGTCTTTTAATATGAATTACAAGAATAATTGTTAGTATGATTATTCTTTGTTTTCATACTTTTTTAAAAAAATATATGACTAAAATTGATTTTCTGTTAGCCACTGAGGAGGGACCATTTGCTCAGGAGATATTTTTTTCTGAGCAGGTCTGAATAAAAATGGAAGTTCATTAACAGAGTATTTAAATGCTAGATGTATCATGAGGTTTCATATTTTAAATAGAGTGATCAACTTACCCTGTGAGAGCAGACAGAGCTTTTCTATCCTTAATTAGCATGATGATAACCATTCCACTCAGCACTTCTTTTATATTACTGTTCTTCTGCCTGCCAAAAGCAGTAGGTTGCGCAGATTTTTTTCAAGTCCCTATTCACCTGAAATAGCTTGCTTCCTATTTATCTCTGTCCCAGTTCAGAACATGATTCATAGGTCTGTAGTGAAAAACTATCAGCCATTTTAAGCACATGGAAGCAAGAGCTGATCCTGAGGGATCTTCATTCTTCAGCTCTTAGGCTGAGCTCCCCAGAGCCAGAACTATCTTTGCATCCTTACACAGAGTCAACCACATTGTCAGCACCTAATTAGAAAGGAAGAGGATATTGCCAAGAAAAGCTTCATACCATGCTGTGGTTACTGACCTGTTAAGTACTGCTTTTCTTTCATTTTATCTTCTGTGATGAGCTAAGTATTGGATGCCCCTTCAGTAGAAAGGACTAGGGGTAAAAAATTTTTGGGGAGCCATGTAGATATCTCTTCTATCCTTGTGAAAAAAAAAAAGAAAAAAAAAAGAAAAAAAAAGATGGAAAGGATTATTTTTGTGTGTGAAAAAAATCAGTTAGAAAGAGACATTGCAAATTCATCTTGTCCATTTCTGTGTTTTGCTCAGAATATGCATAGCTGAATCACCCACTCTACTGTTAGAAAATATATGCACAATATTCTTAGACAGTCACCTTAGAGCTTAACTGGCCTTGCAATGGTATTCTTTTTCATTATATCTAACTCAAACTTCTCTTGTTTAAAACTGGGTTTATTCATTGTAGTCCTTTCCTTTTACTCACAGGAAGGCTCTCAGGAAACCAGCCTTCAGCCATCTCTTTTGTGCTAACCAAACACAGTTCTTCTTGGTCATGTTTCTAAATTTTATCTTGTTGTCTTCAGAATCTCTCCAGTTTGTTTCTATCATTAGTAAAACAGAATACTGAAAACAAAAAATCAGCTATGCTCTATCTGTTTAGTCAGGACATCCTTGTCCATTCATGCAAGCTWCCTGCCACATTTGTTTGATTTTTGGTCATTGGAACAGACCAAAACAGCTCCAAAGCTGTTGCTTTGTTTTATATATGCTGAGAAAATTAGTCTTTTTGGAAACTATCACTCTGTTGACACTGTTCATCTAGCAATAATTTACAACATACACCCCACCTTTATTCAGGTGTTTTTGACATTTTTTCTTTTTTCTCTTTCTCTCTCTCTCTTTTTTTTTTTTTTTCTTTATTTCTTACCATTTAAGATGTTTGGTTAGTTGCTAAGAATAATGATGCTATTATCTACTCTTGGTTACAATATTTGCATGAGAATGTACTACATTTAGGAAAAAAAAGGAGCTGACTTGTTGCTTGATAGTTTGGGGACAAATCTCACTTCTAATCTGTTTGTCTGCTGACCCAACTTGCTTTTTATTGAGCTTTGCTGTTGCAGAGTGTCACAGAGAAGCTGCCAGGGATTGACCAGTCCTCACGTACTATCAGAGGATAGTACTTGCTTCTTCTCTTTCACTTCAGCACCTCTCTATGGCCAGGGGAGACCTGAAGCACATCAAGGGTGGCCATATGCTGATATGGGTTAAAGTCAAAGATATGGGGGCCCTGTGTAGCTTTCTGCTTAATTCTGACACGGAAGGGGAAGAGCTTGGTGAACAGGTGGCATATCCTGCAGACCTACACCTTGTTGCACAACCGATGTTAACACCAGGACATTGGCTTTTATGATCACGGGAGCTTCTTTGAGGATTTAGGACTGCAAGGAAGAGACAGGATCCATCTGACAAGGTGAGGCAAAAGCATCTTCATCAACCAGCTGGACAATCTGGTGAGGACAGCTTTAAACTAGGAACAGTAGGGAAGGGAGGAGATGCCCCACAGACAAGTACACAAGCAGTAAACAGAAAAGATTGGCAAGCAGGATTTTCATGGATGTGAAGGTAAGGAGCAACCATGTCTTCAGTGACCATTATACAGTGCAGTTCAGGATCCGGAGAGGAGGGAACAAGCCAAATGCAGGATTACAACCTTTATCTTCAACAGAGAGTCTTTGGTCTGTGCAAGGACGTGCTTGGAAGAATTCCATGAGTGAGATACAGTCCTGGATGGGAGAGGGATAAGAGAAAGTGGTCGATTTGGATCACATGGATCACATCCTCTAGTGGTCCATTCCAATGACCAAGAAATCAAACAAATGTGGCAGGTAGCTTGCATGAATGGACAAGGAGGTCCTGACTAAACTCAAACCTAAAAAGGAAGCATAAGAAGAAATGGAAGCAGGTTTGGCTGATCTGGTAGAAACTTAGACACAATGTCAGAGGATTTGGAATATAGTTACAAAGGCCAAAGCCCATCTGGAGTTAATAAGCCCATATGGTGAAGGATGTGAAGGATATCAAAAAAGGTTTCTACTTTATCTGCAAAAGGAAGATTAAGAAAGGATGAAGTATTCCGCTGCTTAATGGGGCAGAAAACTGGCCCATGAGGCAGGAAACTTGGTGACATAAGATATCTAAAAGGCCAAGATAGTCAATGACTTGTTCATCTTGTTCATCAAATGTTCAGTAGAATATAGTGAGACTATATTGATTTATTTTATTTTATTAGCTGTTATGAAAATACATTATGAAACAAATTGTATCTTTCTTTATTTTCCAATACATTTTCAGTCCTTAAAAAAAACAAAATGAGTAAACAGATTCTGAAATGTAGGGCAGAAATTCCCAACTGAGCATGCTGTCTTTGCATTCCTGTGCTTCCTGATGGCACCAGGACTGCGTGGAATGGGAAAGTATGTTGTCCACTGCTTTGGGATGCTTTCTCATGAGTCTTCTGAGAAATATCCATTCAAATATTCATCCTTAGGAATCAGTTCAACTTTTCTTACTCTTTCCTATCCCTCTCCCGTTCCGTTTCTGTCCTATGTGGCTTAAAATAACATTTTCCCTGTCCTATCTGGATCTGATCCCTCAGGAGACTTGTGGATGATGTGAGTGGGCAGGCACAAACACACACAAACATGCACACAAATGCTGTGACATATGGTTTCACAGTAATAACTCTTCATCCTCTGGGAAAAATGTGCACCATTAACAATAAAGTGAAGGCTGGGCACAATAGTCTGTGTCACCTCTGTCTCTTTATTGGATTCATAAGGTTAGTTCCTTTAATCTTGAGATGATGACTCCTGTAGAAGATTAAAATTTGGGATCCTGACCTCTCACATTTTCTAGACTCCTGAAGTTGAATTCCAGAATGCTCTTGTTGCATGGAGTATCCCTCAAAAAAAAAAAAAAAAAAAAAAAAAAAAAAAAAAAAAAAAAAAAAAAAAAAAAAAAATTCTTGCTAGATATTTATGAACATTTGTGTCAAAATAGAGGATGGTTTTCTTTCTGTTATTAGAACTATACTCTCTTTCACTCTTCCTTGCACTGCAAGTAATTAGCATTCAGCTTTAAAGACAGGATAAGATAGCAATGGTGATGCAATGTTCATAAACAATCTAGAATAGGAGGATGGGTTGAAAATATAAAGTGYTTATAACCTCATGAGGAATTAACAATTGGCAGATCCAGATTTACAATTTTGTTACAGTATCGCTCATTGTTAAAGGGGTGTTTGAGAAGCATAGAAGAATGAATGCTTTGTTTTTTYCCTTTACAATCCAAAGAGTCACTGTTAAAAACAGTGCATCCTTATGTCCTTGTTTTATCCCAAAAATGACAAAAATATTTTTTAGAAATTACAAAAAATTATGCCTCATATGTTAATACAGTGGGAAGATACTATTTTGAGACTTAAATATCATTCCATATTTCACTTATTCAGGGAGAATGAAGAGGTTGATTCTCTGGAATTATTTTCTTAACTGAAAGTTGATTTTCATGGTGTTAAAAAGACCCAGAAAAAGTTAATCTTCATTCCATTTCGAGCCTACTTTTCATCTTCAGTTTACTTCTCGCTTGATAAGATTTGTTTCCCTCTGTATGTTTTTAATGGTTCTAAAACAAACAGAAACATGAGTAATAGCAAGATATGATGTGTCCAATACAGAACACCCCTTTGGTAAGCAGAGACAAATGCACTTACTTTACCTGCTATTATTTTTTACTCAGGAGGATGATTATATTGCCAGAGCAGGCTCAGTTGCACTTGTTGGAATGAGCAAAGGGAAGAGGATGTCTGTTTTTATCAGATGCCATTTACCATTTTACCATTTTTGAAATAATAGTCACATGAGCTTGGCAGAGTGTGCTTTCTGTGGGGGGTTGTGGGGGTGCAGGTGTGTGGGTGTACCTTTTTTCTACAGAGGCACTTCTCAGAGTGGGAGATATTCATCCCATACATAACAGGCTGAAAGCAAAGAAACTGCATTCCRGAAGGTGCTAAATAAAGAAAGTGGTTAACAAAGAAGAAGGAGAATGAAAGAATTAAGCTGATATTGGCGCCAAAATAAAGGGGCAGTTACTTAAAACAAAAGCCTGAAACATTTAAGTGCACATGGAGAACGTAATTACARCTATGTAGGCCTGATTCTCCACTACTTGTGCCTTAGATATATTTTGTGTACAGTACCATATTGTGAGAATGAGATTGATTAAAATCTTTTATTAAGAGTGTAAATGTCTGAAAGTTACTGCCTACTGCCAAGTAAAAAATATATGCAAAAAAAAAATGTGTGATATATTACTGAGAAGCTAGACAAATTTGTTTGACAAATTTGTCTTGTTGGAYAAATCTATCACAAGGGCTTATCTAATAAATTATCAGACTGAAGAGATTTTCATGGTTATGGTAGAAYGACTTTTATCTGTTTGGTCACAGTTCACTACCTGCCTAACATATATTTTCCTAGCAGATAGAGCAGGACAGCAAGGGAAAAGGCTGTTTTTTCCTCTGGCCTTGGTTGCTCCTCTTTGACTTGAGGAGAACTGTCTGTTAGAAGGGTGGTACCACTGCCATACATATAATTTCCTTAATAAGCAGGTTTAGATSGGAGAAATGCCTAGTGTCCTGTCAAGGCTACCATTTCAAGGTGGCATTGGCAGGAAATGAAGGAGGAGAATMCAAGGTGTAAGCAGCAACAGAGCTTGCTCGTAGCAGATGATGACAGTGAAGACAAAGTGAAGAAGAGATTTTATTGAAGAGTTAGGAAAGKATGTGTGCTTCACTGTAAAAAGGCAGTTACTGAAAGGTGGTGGTTTGGAAAGTGGGGCTACAGGAAGAGATCTAACCTGCAGGAATATGATGGGTGAGAGAGATTTGGCTTCCAACCCTTTTTTTTAATTAGCCCTGGCCATCTGCATGTTCTTTGCATGAAAAAATGACCYTGTTCTACTTTAGTGACTTCTGAAGGATTGGACCTTGGGATCTACGCTTCAAGGAGCATTTCTTGCAAGCTAGAGTCCCATGATAATAGTCATTTAATCCGATTTAAGTAATAGACTTCAGTGAGTAAATTTTTGCTGGAAGCATGATCTCTGATATGATTATCGAGCCTTGACTGTCTTTTTCAGTGATAGAAAATTAACCATCTTTGGCAAGTTGTCCAAGGAGTTAATTACCTTAACTATGTTCTACCTTCTGTTTAGTCTGAATTTACCCCAGTTCTGTCCTTGTCTATCATTAACTTTCTCTCTCCCTGATTGTAATCTACATGCAGTCAAGTTACTCATTAATTTTTTTAGGTAAACTAATTAGACATGGTTCCTTTTGTCTTTCAACATTTAAATTTTTTAATCACACTTCTGGTCTCCAAAATCAGAGGGAATGTAATTTTTCTGCGCTGTGTTCCGTTGATGAAATATTAAAGAATTATAGCTGGCCCTTTTCATTCTTACTTTTCATTATTTTACAGAGATTATGCAATTTTTTTCAKATTCTCTGGCTTCCGCAGTAAAGTTGCTGCTCCATCCAATAGGAACAGAATTAGTTATTCTTAGATTTGAGAGAGTATGCTTGAGCCCATGAAATACTGTTACCTTTTGTTTATACCTATCTTAAGAGTGGGCTAGGTCACCCTGTGTTGATCATTTCTCCAATACTTATGATTTGGCCACCCTAGTACKACCGACATCCAAAGCAATAAAGTTTACCAGTGTTATCTTCCGTAGGTCTTTGGTAAAAATGCGATGCCAAACAGTACTTAAACTTAGTCTCACAGCATAATCTGTTCCATTCAGAGTGCTACTGGTCCATGCCATTCCATGAACTGTTGTTTACATCTTAATTTTAAAATGTACTAGACAGATTTTGATGCATTTAATGACTGCCATTTTTCTCTGCCTGTTTTATTTTTCTATCTCTGCTTCCCATTGCTACTGTATATAAAGGCAAACATATAAGAAATATTCACTGGTGACATTTTTTGACATAAAGGCATCTAATGAGAAAAACTCCTTGAAGAACTTGAAAGATCAGTCATTTCACATTGCAGGCAAAGCAGTTTGATCATTAATCTTTTTCAACACTAAAGCTGGCAGTACTAGTCCTTACTTAGGAAATATATGCATTACAAGTTGTCTTTAAAAATCAAATGTCTGCTGAGTGCCCTGAATATCAGAAAAACTGATAAGTTTTCTATAAATAATTTTTAAATCTGTAAACAGTGCATTCTGTTACTAAAAACAATAGCTCTGAGCAGAGAATTTTCAGTCAAAATGATTTAAAATATGTCTATGGTTTACATAGGGCTGAGCTATTGAATTTATCTGGAAGTCTCCTTGTATAACAAAACCTGAATATTGAAAGACAGAGCATATAAGTATATGTTTATCCTTATGTTATATGGTTAAGAATTTTATTATAGCTTTGAGTGATGATGTTTGTGAATGRGATAATTGTTGTTAATAAACTGGAATGTCCTGAGGGTCATGTGAAGCTTTTTTTTCTTCTTTTTAATAATTAGCATGAAGCCATAGTTTTGAAAGGACAAGACTAGCACAAGCTTAATTAGAATGGTCCTATAATTTCTGTTGTTGAATATTTACCAAGACTTTTAATAAGGCATTAATATGTTTGAAATGTGCAGAAATATCCYTCTTGCAATGCTGCAGCAGCTCATAACATTTATACATAAGTAGACTATATTCCTCTGCATRTCTAAACAAATCAGTAAACTGTGGAGCTATTTCAACTTGAAGAGCTTTCCAGTGTAAGCTAATTTCATTATTTTTTACCATTCAGGAAATGTTCATGTTGAACTTCACTTGACTACTTCAATTCACTATAAGCATTTTTATTCTTTTTCTTTTTTTCTTTGTCTTTTCTTTCATGTCTTTTTTTTTTAATTTTATTTTGTGTGTATGTATGTATCTGTGTTTTTCAACAGATGCTTTTGAAATACCTGAGAAACAAAAGAATCMTGTGTTTGCCAAGCCGGGAGGAAATGTCACTTTTACTTGCCCTTACATTGGAGGTCCAGTGCAGCAAGTGATGTGGCAGAGAATCAAAGTAGATCAGATGGATTTCATTGTCCTTTGCAACTCATTAGGGCAGAAGAGCTTTGGTTCAGATTTTGAAGAGCGTACACTGGTGGACTGCAGTTCCAAGACAAGCTCCATGATGGTCCTTCAGAATGTTACAGCTTCTGACTTTGCAATGTTCCGCTGTGTAGTTACTGGAAGAAAGAAAACCTTTACAAAGAGTTTTACTGTGTCTGGTAAGTAAAGAAGCAAAGTGGTAAATGGTTTCACAGATAGGATGCTTTGAGGTATCACACTTCTCTATAGTAGAGTAGCACTCAAGTAACAAATGGATACCACATTCAGATTTGCAGCATGTAAAGGATAGCAAGATTAACATTTCTGTTGGTTAACCAGTAAAGCTCCTCACAGGAGAGATACTTATGTTTCTTAAAAGCAAATAGCACACTTCTACTTGAAAATGTTAAATTTTGTAAAATCACCACTACTTTATCCTTGCAAGGAATTTAGGGTGAGCTCTAGGGTCTCTCTAGCTTTTGCTGTGACCACTGTCTATTATAATGGGAGCTTAGGTATCTGTACATATTAAACGTACATAGACTGTAGACTGACTCTAATTTTTTTTTCTTATTTTACATTATGAACGAAGAAAATAACACTAATTTGGGCTTATAATTTATAAAATATTTTCAGAAGATATGGTTCTCCTACCACCCTAGACATTATTCTCCTGTTGCAGAGGAGCATAAAATTTCAGAATACATTTAATCTGTGATAGGATTATTCAGAATGAGAGAGAAGAGAGTTTCCATGCTGCTATAGCTCTTGAAGTAAATCCTATAAAACACTGCTATTACAATGATGACAATATACAGTTATGAGTGTTTATTAGAGGGGGAAAAAAGTCTAAAACCACTGAAAAAGGTGAAGAACAGTGTGATTCAGAAAAATCTGCTGTCTTCYTCTTAAACACTCACTCTGCAGCATGACAAACTACTTCATGTTGGCTGTTACAATTCCAAGAGTTTCATTGACAAGGATTTCCAATCATTTGTCTGTAATGTTTGGAAGGATTGACAAGGATTGACAAGGATTTCCAACCATTTGTCTGTAATGTTTGGAACTGTTTCATAACACATGACTAATAATTCCAGAGAAATAAGTAGGAGCACTACAAGGAATGGAATGACAGGTCATGTGTCAGCTCGTGCAGCACTCTGAGGGACAGCCAGTGAAGTTTCATACAAGCTCAGAGGGCCTTATTCTGTCTTGATCTGACATCTGTGCCTTGAGCGAACCAAGTAGTGACAGAAGCTTGATATGCCTCTTTTTTTTTTTTTTTCCTCAGTCAGTTCAATCACTTTATTTTTTTCAGGCTTAGAATGAAGACATGGTACCAAACTCTTCCAGTGTCTTTCTTCTGCTGGTGCAAGGATAACTTTCATGTGCACGGATATTTCACATCATCCCTTCTTTTCCCAGTTTCAAACATSTTTTGAAATATTGAGCCTAGAACCTAGGAAAACAGCTGTAGTTTGAATAAAAATAGGGAAACAGTCTGTTTTGGTGGAGAGAAAAAGATGAAAAAAAAAAAGAATATTTTTTGAGAAGCTGCTGCTGAGAAGATGCCAAGAATATTCGAAGGAGAGGAATYTTGTGGAAAGGAGGTAGAAATAAGGAAATAGGATTTAGGGATTATTTTCAGAATGCATAATAGTTTCAAAAGCACTGATTCTGAGAGATATCATAATAGAATGAAAGGATGTGCCTCTTGTCTTGGGAATATATTTCTGCAGGAAGAAACATCATGTAATTTCTATTAAAAAAAAAAAAAAAAAAGGAGATGTAGGAAAATAGGTATTCCAGTGTTTGGRCAGCCTTTGTTATTCTTGCATTTGTGTCAGTAAAAGTCAAGTCAAAAAGTCAATATATCAAGCTATATTCAGTGTTTTTCATCRTATGTGAAAGCAAAACCACGAGTCTTGTCCAACACCATTAAGCTTGTTCATTCTATCCTACTAAATATTGTGACTTTTGCTACTCATTAAGAGAAATTTATCACTAAAATGRGTGTTTTGCATATCTTTGTTTGACCTCTAACCTTAGAAAGCACACGGATATATGACAAGGATATATAAGGTAGTGTATCTTTTGTGGAAAAACAGCTACAGAAGAGAACTGAATATTGCATATTGATATGGCATATTCCAGAGACTTCACATAAATTTTTGATGTGTTTGTCACTATATTTCTGCTTTTGAAAGCTCTGTTCATATGGAGATTGATTGTGTCACCAGACCCCACACCTGAACTTACTTGCAATTCTTTTCCCTTTGATCAGACTTAGGCTTTTACCATGTTTTTGAAGGAAAGAASGAAGCTTTAAATAATCTGTCTATTGTTTTGGTGGATATAGGTAAAAGAAGGACAGAAGTMATGTGAAAAAATCAAAAAAATAAAAAGACAGAATAATAAGTTTTCATTCCATCTTGAAGAAACAGCCACCTTTAGAAAGACTTAGTAAAGTTTCTTTTTCATTTTTCCTTAGCTGACAGTAAAATAGGAAGCTATTTCAGACAAAGAAAATGGCAAGTTGCGCTCTGCTGGTTGTTCGCAGTAGATCTSAAAAACTGAGGCAATGATTGTATTTAAACATAGTTTTAGGGGTCAGAATTACATTACTGATTTATTCTAATTGAACAGCTAACTTTCTGACTTACACATCCAAGTTTGAAAATGTTAACCTCTACCTGTATTATGTGTTCTTAGTAGTCATAAAAATAAATCCTTTAGATTTTATAAACAGATTTTCTTAATGTTTTTGAAGCAGAAAAAAAGGGCATATGTGAGTTTTGTGATTCCTGAACAAAAAAAGTCTTGAATATTATGAGTTGTATCCAGTCAGATCACAATGAGATGAGTGGAGGGTTCCCTCAAAATATTAAATGATACTCGTTTTCTGTATTTTCTAGAGTGCTCACATATCACTAAAAATAAAATTTTATACTTTTGGCAACCTTAGGTATAAACTCAAGAAACTTTATAYGCTGTTTTATGCAAGCCCTAGCTCCCTGATTGTTCATGGTAAATAAATGTTACTTTTAGGTTCTGAACAACATCACATCATAACCTGGTTGGGAAACACAAGCATGATGATTGGTTATTCCAGAGCAAAATCAGCACGTGCAATAAACATTAATTACCGCAGGTTTACCCCTCTCAGCCTGCCTCAGTCCTTCCAAGTCAAAGACCAAAGCCAAGACCAAGGGGTTCTTCCATGCTTAAAATCCTTGAGAAGAAAATGCTAAGGGGAGGTCAGCTGCCTCACAGGAGGTTAGAGGTTGGAAGTGCACAGTGATGTGATAAGAGATAATGGACATAAAGTGCAATATGGGAAATTCCAACGACATTCCAACTTTCCTGATCAGGGTGTATAAGTACCTCAAGGGAGGGAGTGAGGAGGATGGGGCCAGCCTCTTCTCAGTGGTGGCCAGCGACAGAACTAGAGGAAATGGCCACAAATTGAGGCATCAAAAGTTCCACAGGAACTTGCGAAGCAATTTCTTAACAGTGAGGGTGACAGAGCACTGGMACAGGYTGCCCAGAGAGGTGGTGGAGTCTCCTTCTCTGGAGATCTTCAAAACCCGCCTGGACAYCACCCTGTGCCACATGCTCTAGGGGACCCTGCGTGTGAAGGSGGGTTGGACTAGATGACCTCTACAGGTCCMTTCCAACCTTAAGCATTCTATGATTCTATGTAACAAAACAAAAACGAAAAAAATATGAGGTCAAATACTGGCACTAGTTGACTAAAGTGATTGCGGTATCTCCATCCTTGGAGATATTCAAATATTCAAAACTCAGCTGGACATAGGCTTGAGGACTTTGCTGTTCTGCTTTGAGCAGGAGTTGGACTAGATGACCTCCAATGGTCCTGTGGTATAAAGCACTTTCTGATCCCGGCTTTCATATTCATGTGAGAGTCCCGCAGTAACACYGCAAAACATACCTCATAGCTGTGAAGGCTACGTGTAACTACTGTGTCCACAGATGCTTCATGATCTGAAGGGTGCAAATAGTGCCACACAGATCAKGTCTCTGCTTTCTGGTCATCAGAACCAGGTGCCGATGCATTTTCCCAGCACATTCTTGGTAGCCAGCTGAGGACATCTTTAAGTGAAGCAGTGAGCAAAGCTTCTTCCATGTTAAAAGATCAGAGGCTTCAGTCATAACTCAGGCTATGACAGGATAWCATAACCTGTGACAGCTGTCAGAGAACCAGGCTATCATGCGAGCTCGGAGCATCCTGAWGCAGCTTGAAGTGCAAGTGCACTTTCCACTGACAGGGGAAGAAAGAAAAAAGTCCTAGCCAAAGACAATCCCTTTTCACCTCCTGATGTTGTCCTACAGGYGGAATTTTAAAATGCCACTTCCACTATTTCAATGGCCCTGCGGTGGTTTCAGGCTCTTAGGTTTGCGAGTGCCAGCATCAGCAGCACGTCCATGCTGTTTGTGCAGGGCAGAGTCTGAGAGGTTGCACTGAGAGGGATCCCCTTTATGGAGAGCACTGGCAATTTATGCATGAGGCTGGTCAACTGAATTTGACTGGGTGCTAGCGGGACTTGATGATGCACAGAAACTTCTTGTTTATACTTTTTTTTTTTCTTTTTATTCATTCATGCTTCTTCTGGATACCTTAGCTTATTGAGTTACTGGTGGACCTGTGAGTTAWATTAATAATGAATTTGCAGTTGTTACAGTTGACCATCTTTTCAGATCTGTTCTGCATGAAAACAACTTTAAAACAAAAGCYTTATTTGAGTTTTCTGTGGACATTGTCTATCTGCTGAGAGAGGAAGTTATTTCTAAAAAACAGGGACTTGGGCACCGTCGGATTTTTTTCATTTTTGTTACAAAATGATTGGAATCACAGGTAACAGCAAATTTCCATCAAAAATAGGTGATGAGGGGCTGGTTAGGTTTCAGAGCACTGTTACATTGCCTGCAATACTATTTTTAGTTACTGTGGAACCTTTCTGCTCCACTCCAAGAGGTTTTACTCAGTTTTAGAGAACGGGAATCAGACGATAGCTAAGATATCAGAAGAGAATAGGACAAATCCAGCAAGGGGACACAAGTGGCAGKTGAGAAGAAATGCTGGGGTTTTCTTCAGGGTGATCATATAGTGCTTCTAACCTGGCAGAAGGTTTATATGCTATAGAAAAGAGAAAATATGGGAGATAGTATTTAYTGATTAGCTTATTGGTAGAGATTTATAGATACAAATTTCTCAAAACTGTAGTAGATGAGAAGAATCAGAGCAGGAATGAAATACATTTCCTTTTWCCTTCATATAAATATAAGTTTATGTCTAAGTATCTTTTGGGTTTCTTAACCAACAARGCATGTTTCTCTGAGCATGAATGTATTCACGATGGATATCTGCTGTTCCCTTGTGGGTGAAACTGTTTCAGCAACATGTAGTTAGGATGCCATATGTGCCCATCCAGCTAGACACGTGACGAGCTGCATCAAGACCTTTAGAGGGTAGCTCAAACTTTTTGTGCAACCAAACAACTGTCTGGGCCACCAGAACCTCCTCCTCAAAGCCAGAGCCACTGCCCTGAAAACCGCCACCCAAGAAAAAAAAGACAAAGAAGCAAACCCGGGAGAGAGAGAGGAATAGTTTGTCTAATGCTTAAGAGAAGTTGTGTCAGTAATTACAATAGGTTTTGTATGTTTAAAGAAAACAAAARCATTAGGGACATTTTTCTCACCTCAAAGAAGCAAAAGGGCTTTGAATTGTTGTTGCTACTAAAACAAAACCTAATGACTTTTCTCATCCAAATTTAACTGACAGCTGATAATCCCAGCTCATGCTCATCCTTTTTTTTTTTTCTCAGAGATTATTATCTTGTCCTGATAAAGTTGAAGGTGAAGCTTAAAGAAAGAGAAATGCAGTTTGCAGGGCTCAGACTGCCACTGAATTCTGGAACACTGCCCAAATTCACGCAGTCATGATCATAATTTAACACAGTATTTTTAATGGAGTAACCAAAATCCTAAAGTTTCTTTATTTCTTGCATCATGTTTTCTKCCTGTCTTTTTAATTACTCACTGGTACAGATAAGGATTTTCTTGTGATTGGTAGCTAAAGWCATAGAAAAAAGACATTTTTTCTTGAAGTTTTTTCACAGATATATGCTCTGTTCTGTCATTTTAAGTATCTAGCGATTGCAACCATACTGAAAGCAGTGTGATTTTACATGTGGTTACAGTTTAAAAGACAAAACAGCTTATGTTATCAGACAACCTTGTCTGATGTGTCACATACCTTCAGCAACATTCGCTTCTGAGAGAATTGTCCTTTTTCTTTTCAGTTGAATAACACTGAAATTCAAGGCTATTCTATAACCAGTATTTTTGTTATCCTTTCCAAAGAGCACATTAGTACTAGAGAGGTGAGAGCTAGCAAGTCTCAAATGTATTTAGGACAGCCAGATATAGAGCTGAAAATACTTTTTATCCTCTTTCAAATACCTTTTTTCTTGATCATGATGTTCAGGACAGAAAAGCCATCTGATGATGGCTCAGCAGCTGGCCAGCTGGGATTACTGTCACTGTTGTGACAGTTTTCATTTTACTACGCATTGGGCACATCATAACTTTCTTGTCTTTGCAGAACAAAAACTCTTGGAAGCAGCCGCTGCTCTATCTGCTGTGAAGGACTGACCTACAGACAGCTCTTGTAATAACACAAGAGGTTTATCCATGACTTCTTTAGAGCGAGGTCACCATTTTTATTACTGCTTTCCCATAACAGGGCATTCCTATTTCTTCTTTTTTTTTTTTTTTTTTTTTTTTTTTTTTTTTTTTACTCCTACATGTTCAAAAACTGAAGAATGTGCAAGAAATACTTCTTTGGCATGTAGCTGGACAGACTGCCACCTAATGTTTGTCTCATTTACACATTGGTTACATGTGACATCCAGGTAAGGTGTGCACTGTAGACATGTTGCTAGCCATATATGCCCTATATAATATATTTTGTAATGTCTTATTACTTAAAACAAAGRCATTTTAGAAATGAGGAGATGGTTGTGAGGTCTAAATATTTAACAGAAGCTGGCATGGAATAATGTGTTTGCCTTACTGTTGTTTTTTGACTTAGTGTGTCATAGAAAGTTTCATGCTGTTTTTCAAGGATGCTAATAGTATTAATTACAATCATATTTTAGCAACCTTGGATCATCAATGGCTTACTATCTACATAGCAGGAGGAATTTCTGCTGCTTTTTTACTGCTAGTTTTTCTGCTGATCTTCTGCATCATCACTGCTTATCACAAAAAGTGAGTAACAAATGAACTTGCTTTGTGTATTGAGTAAACATAAAAATATGAGGGTATTAGCATCTTATCTTCTAATATTCTTTTTAGATACAGTTAAAAAAGTGAGTGTGAAAATCTATATTTCCTCGACAAAATTTTAAATGTGAAAAAATTTCTTGGTCTATTAAACAATTTTAATTTTCACTTTTTTCTCTTTTTTTCTCTTTTTTCATGTTTTTAAAAATCAGCTTACTCTAATCTTTTTAGCCAGATATATACTTACAGTGCTATTAGCTGAGACTTGGTGCCAAGGGTGATTTGACAGGAATAACACAGGCATAGATGKTCCAGCACTTTTTGTCCTTCTGATTCTATGTTCCAAATTTGGTCCTGGACAGACCTGAGCTAATCATTTAAACCATTACCTAAGTTTGCTATATTCCTTGCTGAATATGCAATAGTTGACTGAGCTTTACTTCTGATGAAAGGAAATAGCAGAAAAAAATGCTTCTTTTCCTTATCAAAATACAGAAAGCCAATGAACTTTGTTAGAAATATATTATTTCATCTGCTGGAATAGCAAGGTCTTTTTATCTKGTTTATGAAACAGTATTAATCTCACACGTTACAGTTTGCAGGACAGAGGAAAAGCTGCTTAGATATTTATTGCACGTATTGGTTTCAGTAGGAAAATGAACTATACCAGCACTATCTCTTACCTGGACTATGCTATCATGCATCTTTGCTGTTCTCTCCATTATGTTTCTGTTTGTCCCCAGAAGGAAGAGGAAGAAAATCACACAGGCCTTGGCGAAAGCTTTGTACTCTTCTCGGACCCAGGTAAGATCAGCTGGCATTTACTTGTACTTGGTATTTTATGTATTTCTTAACAGTTTTCTCTTTGGTGTCTGATATAACCCTTGAATCTTGTTTAATCTTAAGCTATGCTGACAAGAACAATCAAATATTTTAATGTATGGATATTCGTGACTTTTTGGTTAACAGTCGTTAATATATTACAGGTATACTGCATTTCCTAGTATGGACAAGATATAGCTCTTTTGGCTTGCCAGTTTTTCAAACAGTTGTGTATTAGTAATATCTTTTATTTTCCCAAASAGCTACATGCAAAAGGAAGTAATAAAAAAAAATTCTCATGCACTTATATAGATGACACTCATTTTTTTCTTCTTTCTAGTTTCACTTTGTCGTACAGCTGTTGTACAGTTGTTTCAGTGCCTCTCCTTTCATTCTGTGCTGCCAAAAATTAGCTTTTTGAAAAACAGAAACCAACTTTGCTGCTTCTGCCTCCTCTCTTCACATGCTGAATCAGGTTTTCACACCCAGGSAAATAGCCCCATTCTCACAATGGATGGGAGACTCTTCAGCTTTTCACTTATCCTCTCTCAGTTGGCATTTCGGTGTGACCCTGCATAGATCTGTACGGTTGATATGTCCTCACATCAGCCTCCTGCATTTTACTTTTTCTCTCATTCTGCCTGTTMAGTCACTGTGTATGAACAGAGCAGTCTGTGGGGCAAGCACARGACAGAGATTGCTTGCTACAGAAACCATCTTTCTTCCTGTGMCAGTTAACCAAACTACCATCACATTAAGTAGTCCTAAGGATAGTACTTAGGACCACTTAGGGTGGTCAAAACCTTTGGAATAATTAATKTTTTAAGATCAGCATAGTTGACTATGTTGAATATTCAAAGTTGTGGGCAGAAGGCTGGCCACTTCTGCCCTGATGTGGGATAGCTGTGAATATGTTTTTTTCATGAAGTGAAGCTGGTACAATACACCCAGATAGAAAATACTTTGATTGATACTTGAATAGTTCCTGRTATTAAATTAGTGTATAAGAATTTGTCATGTTTCTCTTTTCCCAAAGTTTTCTGAAGCTGTTTTGCAAACAGCTAGATCCATAGAATCTAGATCCATAAGAAAGTTCTGTCTCCACTCCCTCAARCCTCAAAACTTATTTTGTTTCCTCCTGAAATACAAAAAGGACCTATGCGTTGTACTATTTACATACAAATCTCAGCCTCAGATTTCCCTTACTTAAGTGTGCTATTACGCTGAGGGCAACTGAAACCAAGAGCCCTACAGAGATCGTTGTGCTTTATTTAGTTCCACACCTTGGCTYGTGATTGAAACAAGCCTTTCTTCTGCTGAACTTTGGCTGAACTCTGCCTTTCCCAGTTAACTTTCTGCTGAGGTCCCTTAGCATTTTTTTTTTTAATGTTCTTCCAGCCTCAGAACAGTTATGGAAGATCCAATTTTCATGGTACAGAGAACACTGAAAGAAGAAGAGAAGAGTCATCGCTCAGCGAGACGGAGATTTACGTCAACTGCAGAAGTTTCTCACACAAACCTAAGACAAGACTGCAGTATTAACTTCCTCTTTGGAATGAAGTAACCAAAGTGCAGTCGCTTTATTAGCATCTCACCGCAGATTCTGTTTGCACTGGCTTCACATGGAGAGTTAAAAGTGGGAACAYCCGGCGGTGCCACTGCCCACGTCTGCCACCTTCACGTTGTAGCAAAYATACCCTGCTATATTGCTGCCTACAGCGCTGGTCTATCATCTGATTCATGTGCACAAGCAAAGGCTATTTGTACGGCTGCAATTTTAAGCATTTCTTTTCTTTTTTTTACCTAGTAGGTACATTTTTAAGCAATAATTTTAGAACAGTTCTGATATGCTGAATGGCATATGCTTGCATTAAGTTAATTGAATCTGAGAAGTCTATGTGACAGGGTGAGGAAGAAAATGTACTTGGTGTTATCTGTATCTGTGACTTTTGCATCTCACATTCAGAAAATTTGAGAACTGTTATAAAATAATAAAAAGGAATCCATAATTTCCCACACTGTAGGTGTTATTATGCTGCTGGGCAAACAGTRTCTTTGAGTTGACAAAAATGGAAGCAACAGAGATCCTTGAACCCAGACTGAAAACTAGGAACAGCAGCTTGCTGTCTGACAGCTCTATGGTTATAACAGGCTTCTTGAGACTCAACAGGTTACTTCAGCACTTGCCATCTGAGGATGGAAGTTCAGTCTCTGCTCAATACGCACACACACAAACACACTTCAATGCCCGGGAGAAAACAGAACACTCAGACTCTGTCACTGTCAAGTTATATTTAATAATAATTTATTATAAGGTTTAGTTGCACAAAAAATAAATGAGAACATGGAAGATACATGGATAAATGGCGCAAAGCAGAAAAAAGCGTGATTGAGAACATTTACAAAACAATATACATACATACATGTGTGTATTGTGTATGGGTATATATTCTGCTGAAACCTACAGAAGAAACAACACAAAAATAGAACAAACAAACAAAAAATCCTCAAACAAACAGAACTAGAAAGCAGACCTGAGAATTAGGATCTACACACCTTTCGGCCTTTTACAAATCTGCTTCATTACTGAGGATGGGATCCCAGTAGATGAAGGTGTTACCATGATGGCTAATACTCATATATGTCTGCATATCACAAACTCTATATGCTTGGACCACCTCCGGTTGATTTCCCTTTCCTCTTGAAATAATAGTAAAAAGGTTTTTAAATACGAGTTTTATGAATTTTTTTTTTCTTTTTTTATAGAGGGGAGGTAGAGAGAAGGCATCATTATCACCTACACATCAGTCACCAGTTCCACTTGGTCAGCTAGGAAGGACATTCAACAGCTTGACAGTGAAAAGCACATTTTGCTTTGCCTTCATGGGCATGGGAGAACAAGAGTCTGGGCTCTTGGGAGATTCATGTGGGCCCAAAGCTCTTCTGAACTACTTGAGGGATAACAGAACTGGGAAGTTATCCTATACCCCAGGTAAAAAATCTGAAGCCTAAATAAGAGGTCCTTTAACCGAGCACTGAAGATGTAAATTGCTTACAGTGTCAAATGCTGTTAGAACATATCTCATTTTGGTTTTGTGTACTCCTGAACAAAGACACATACACATTATAAGGAATATATCTTTTTTTTTTTTCTTTTTTCATTTGCCTGCTGAAGGATTTTGGAAATATAAATGTTTGCATGTGGAGTTTATGATTTTACACAGAACTATACTACTAATAAGTTGTTTTAATTTCCTGAGTTATCAGATATTATAGCAGATAATTCTAAATTGTGTACAGCATTACAAGTAAAACCCTGTAGTATTGGGTTGTTTTTTTGATGATTTCACTTACAAATATCAAAATGCTAAAATGATAATGTAATGAATTTGATTATATTTAAGTTCTCTGTCAGAACTGCCAATACAGAAATCTCTATTAACTGAGAAGTTGGTATTGTTTCATTGCTTTTAGAGACAGCATACAACCCTAAAGGGAAGAGACTGAGGTTAAGTGCCTGCAAAACCACATTGGTTTCCTTGTATCTGGTGATGCCCCTTTTTCTTGCCTCCCCTGGCACCTGTAGCTTTTCTGCCTTTTTTTTTGTTTTCAAAATAATTGCTTATTTTTGAGATTCAAGGAAGAAAAAAAAAATCTGTAGAGCACATCTTTGCAGTTATTTAATCTTTTTTAATTCAAATTCCATAGACATAGTACTTCTAMCAAGATAGCTCACAGGGGAAATTATCACATCACACATAGCATAGTAAGAACAATATATTATTTTTTCAATAAACAAACCCACAGCAACAGCTTCATTTTTGTACCATCGTAATATCAGTGAACAGCAGCTGAACATGAGACCGAAAGAAATAAAAACAAAATGGAAAACAACCCAACCTTCAGTGTAATCAATATTCACGCTAGCTTAAAAGTTAGTAAATCATGCACCAGAGAAACTGCCAGAAGTGTCATTTGAAATATAACATACAAACACCTTAAATGTTTGCAGTATGCAGTGTGGTGGGATGGATCTCAGCAAGAGCCTAAGTGCTTTGCCAGGTTTGGATTATGTAAATTGGCCTGTCAGTGTAAAAAGGTTTAAATATATATATATATTTATTTTCAATATTTTCTGTAGAGCTGCCTTTTTTTTTTTCCTTTCAGAGACTTCTAGATACTCTAGAGTAAACTTAATCATATGTAATTTAGAAATTTCATCCTGAACAAGTACTGTGAACAATTACTGAACAACTACTGCACTCCTTTCCATAATAGTTAAAAGGAAATACAAATAAGGAAATAATGTGACACATAGTAACCACAGTTAGCAACCAGTTTGGAATACTACCTAAACTGTTGGGTAGTATTGTCTTTTTGCTGTTTCAAAACCTTAGAAACTTCATTGAAAGGAGGAAAATATAATAAAAGACACTTTTATTTATTAAACAACTAACTCTTGAATCATTGAATAACTACATTTTTTTTAGCAGGAAAATGGACCTTAAGAAAAAGAAATTTCAAAAGAAAACTCTGTGATTTATAGTACTGCCAAGTCTTTAAACAGCTTAGGCTCATATTTGCTTAGAAAAAAAAATCAAAGACCAAAAAATATTTGAAATCAGTCTTTGCTGAGACTTCTGAGTGTAGGAGAGACAGTCATCAGAATTTTGATCAACAGAGAAAATATTAAAATCACAGTTTATGACAGGAATACATTACCTCATCTCCAGTTATTCTCCTTAAATATGTCCCTACACAATACAGAATTTCTATGACACTATAAGGCCTACAGCATACTGCCTGTCCTGCTTGTCTTCATGTCCCCGTTGGCTGTGAGTCTTTGGATGAAACGGAGCTGCTGTCAGAACACGGGTTGTAGACTACATAGACGTGGGTTCCTCCAGGCTCCTGCTTTCAGCAGGGTAGCACCTTCCTCATTGCCTGTTCTAACAGGCACTAAAAGTTTCTCAAGCACACTCAGACACCACTAGTTTTAACTGCTTGCAGTGAGCAACTTAAAGGTCTAGCTCCTACCCATGTCTCATTTCAGGTATAGGTGAGGATCGATGCAGCAGGCCTGTCAGACTCCTTAAAGGTCAGATGCTATCAACATTTGCTAATTTGCTCATAGGTGGATGCTGGCTTATTCCTGAAAGATTTTTCTTAAAATCCCTATATGTTATTGAGCTATGTGAAGTTCCATTCAAATGAATGGCTGTTCTTTACACTAGCAGAAACRCTGTCTCAGTGAATACTCTCCAGTGTAAGCATAAGACTTATTTGCTATGAAGCTCCAATGCTCAATAGGAGTTAATCCTCTTAACAGCTTTCTAAGACTGATGCTAAGTGTTATTCTAAGACCAGTCCTGTATGCCTGCAAGATAGGTCCCATAATAACCTTATAGGCTTGGGAGCCCAAGAGAGGAAACTCTACGTCAAGTTCTCAGTATCAGTTATGCACAGTGGAAGCGAGGCAACTCATACGGTATTCTGAAGTGTGAATGCTGGGGAGCTGCCTTGGGCTAGAGCACAAGAGCTGCTGACAAGGACAAGAGGGGCCCCAGTTGCTGGGTCGCTCTGGGATGTGCTGTCAGGTGCATGTGGGGCTCAGGTGGTCGGCAGATCGTGGTGCAGTGCCAGGGTCCTCCCCTGAGGCTAGCATGCTCCTCAGAAAGCTTAGCTGCACTCTTTAACTGGCACAAGAAAGACCAGCTGCTTCTGCTGYCACTCATTTTTTCACACCGTGTCTTACTGGCTAGATAAGTCCAGGACCTGGAAGACTTCAGTTCAGTTCTTACTCCAGCTTGCACTAAGCTCACACATCCCATTGTATGACTTGTCCCATTCCCCTTCTGTCCTTCCAGCTCTTATCAGATATAACTGATGTTTTTAGGGCTAAGAGGAAGAACCAGGAGGAGGTTTGTAGGCCTGTAGGCAAGTGGCACTCCTGTAAGAAGGACGCCCTTCTTTCTGCTTTCTCCCAAAACTCTTGTTTTGTTCTTTTCTGATTACTGTATTAAGTAAAATGCATAAACAGCAATGAGGACACAACAAGCATCTGGACAGCACAGGTGCTCATTGGGCAAATGCATAACAAGTTTGCCACCACTTCCCTTAGCTGTGTCTTAAAATAAGAGAGCCTCAGGAAGGTAACTCATTTATAATACTAGCTAGACAGTTTTGTTACATGGCTTAAGCGATCAATAGCTAATTAACATCCTAAGATAGATCAATTTCACTAATATCTTGCAGTAGTAATGCCACAAATCACGTGACGGCAGTAGTGCCACATTGTACAAAGTACTAATATTTTAGCATCCGTACTGCCTAATGCACTTTAACTGGATTGTTCCTTGGTTCTTACAGCCATGCTGGGGAAAGCTGGTCCAACACTACTGTGCCCACTGTTACAGAGAAACTTGGAACTGTGAGCTGAATTAAGGACAAAATATTTATCCTGATAGAGCCAGAAGAAGTCAAATGCTCCAGAAAGATGTTTTGTGCTCAACATCACCCAGTGCTATGTGCCTATAATGTCTCCTATATTTTCCTGATCTTTTAGAAGTTAAAATCTGTTCTATTTTTCTTAATCTGTTAACTATCCTTTATTTTTGCTTCATTATTCTTCTAAAATGTTTTTCTTTCTTTTTCCACAATGGTATTTTTCAAAGAGTGAAATGGAACTGAGAGCAGTGATGAAAGGTGAGTATATGTCATACCTTAGTAGGACGTCACAATTCTGTTTTTCTTATATTGCTTGTTTTCCTATATTGGCTGTTTTCCTTACAACCATCTTAACTCAGTAGAACTCACAAAACAAATAAGCAAATAAACAAACAAAACCAGGAGCTAGAGCTCCTGTGCCCTAGCCCAGTTCTACAACACAAAAAACTGCCATCACAGTCTGTCMTCTAAGGAAAATCAGGAAAATAGTCATCAATAAGGGCAGCTTTATTTACTATCAGCTATTTTGTTTTAGCAGCAGGAGCACTGATGAGAATAAATGCTTAACTTTAGTTTTGTAATTGGTATCAAATTACCAAGACAGTTTATTAATTTTGTGCTATTTTATATGTCTATTGAAATCTTGCTATCATACAATGAAAAGAAAAAGGTGGAGGAAAATATGTAGCTCATATTAAAATGAGTGTTAAATTCAGTCATGTCAAATATTGTTAAACAGAAACAACAACAACAAAAATACTGTAAAATGTATTCATGCAAGTCAGGACTGTAAGAACAGAATGAGGTCAATGTATTTTACCTCATGAGCGTTTCTGTATTCAAGGAGAAAAACACATAACAACGAAATCTTAATGCTTCTTTAGGACTACTAGTGTGAGATTTTAATAGAGTAACTGCTGCTTAAAGATTCAGAGCTTGCATTCAATTAAAAAAGAAGTCTTTTCTCCATTATAATTTGCTGCGCTCATAGCCATTTTAAAATGCTTTAATTCTAATTAATTACACTTAAAACTCATAACTGTTTTAGCCACTGGCCACATCCATAAAAGTCTGCCATACTGCATATGAATTCAAAGATGTAAGAAGCATCTTTGTATAATGCAACTTCCATTTTCTTGGCTATAACAAGTTTTTCTGTGGATTCTAATCTTCAGAATCCACAAGTGAACCAGTGTTAAGCATAATACCATGCAAATAATGRCTGAAAACACATCATCTTCCCATATCACCCTTTACTGTCTTGTACAGCCTGTACACAGAAAGACAACTTCTTATTACAACAGAATATGCAATATGCTTTGACATGCCTCTTTCATTTGAACAGATGACTGTACTTGGTTCCAACATAGCACATCTTTTTGTCTAAAATCAAATGCAAAGATTATTTATTTATAATATCAACAACATACACTACAGACTATATGGAGTTCCTGATATTGCATCCACAAATTAATATATCAAACCTTAAACTCTTCAGTTTTAGAGTTATGTTGCTACAGTGGTATTGCAATGGTGTATTCTTCTACTAACAAAACATAGGGAAGCATCCCTGCAGTCGTCTATGGTAAAAAAACCAAGGTATTAACATATACTTGCTGTGTAATAAGTTATTCTGGAAAGAGTCACAAATAAGTGGGATGATGTATGGAACAGGAAACTTCTCAGTGATGATGGATTTATTCCTGTAATTTGACAGCAGCTTTCTGCGCTTTCTCTGCTTTATTCTGTTAGTGGATAAAAGCCACATTTATTCCTTCACAGCAGGTATAAAAGTGGCTAAATACACCGATATTAAAAACTGAAAGACAGATTAATGGGAATGAATATCTTTCTTTTTAGGAAGAAAGAGTTGCATATAGAGAATGCTAGATTTCACATTAAAAGGGACAGCAAGTCAAAAGACCTACATTTTGACATGGAAAAACACCCTGTAGTTTCTAGGTTACCGGCTGAAAACTAGAAAATGTGGCTGGTGAGCTGAATCTGACTAGAGGTTTMTATGCTACGGGCTGATGATCTTTGTCAGTTCCTAGTACTCTTATATTAATAAGAAAAATCACTATCCTTTGTRGTAGTGTCTATTACACTGGAGAGCAAGAACTGAGCAAGCATGAAGTCTACACCCTTTCTGATAAATGCCAGTCAGAGGTCTGATTAATACCCTTTTGTAATTTTTACTATGAACCAGTAAGGGTCTTCACAGATTGCCTCCTTCTAGGAACTTCTGAATAAATGGTGCTTGTAGTAATTTAAATTATTTAAATTATTGCTATAGAGAGCATTTAAAAAGATTTTTGACCTCGGACTATTAATTCTAACTCTTCCCCCAGTAAAGTCTCATCAGCCTACAACAAGAGTTGCTTAGACATGTGTAGCTACCCAGATTTCTATGCGTATGTTGTTAAATGAAAAAGTTCCACAAACGTGATTACAGACTTTTGACAGAGCAAAGGAGAACAGCTAGTCTAACAAATTTACTTGGTTTGTCAATGCAATTCCATGCTTTCCGTGGTGGATTTAGGAAAAAAAAAAATATCCATAACAGAGTTTTGTTCAGAGTGGAGACTCATGGGATACTGTAGTCAGAATCCACCAGATAAAGTACAGCCTGAACAGGTAGTCAGTAAGACTGCAACCACAATGAGACAAGACATTCCCCCTGCTTTAACATAGGCAGGCAAATTTGTTCTATAGAAATATACACTCACAGATGATTTAAATATATTGTAGCTGCTTTAAGAGGTGGGCTACTCAATTACCTTAGCATCACAGTTACGATTTATTACCCACCTTCTTCAATTTCTTCAATTTCCCCTTTTCTGTGCCAAAATTAAAAGTACCAATTAATATTCTTTTACTCTTTTATTCTTTATTATTCTTTAAAGGGTCATGTTTTTAAAATTTAAAATCATGGTAACAGATTCAGAACGTGAACATTCATTGCACTGTTTCTTAGAAACTAAGCGAAGGCAACGGTCTTATGTTAATTTTACCATCTTTTAATGCATTAATGCTAAGTTTTGTTTCCACTGGTTGCACCTGGTGACCACCGAAGACATTTGGTTGCCCTCCTGCTCTTCACAGCGCATTAGCTGAAAACAGAGAGCTCTTCTTGGGTCAGGAGCGGGCGTATTATCTGTGCATCTTGCACAAGAAGAAAGCCGAGACTTGAACAGGGACCCATGGGGTCCTCAGGCCGCTTTAAAGCCCCTGGTCGTCTCTAGGCAGGCAGCTCTACCATGGATGCCAAAAGAGACTTTCCTCCTGGCAGAACCACTAGGAGCTGGACAAAGTTGTCTCAGTGGGGAGTCACTTATATTATCGACAGGCGTATGTCAGGTATTAAAGCAATCCCATGAAAACAGATTTCTGGCAAAACGTTGGCCTGGTGCCTGCCAGCTTTTCATGGAGCTTTCCTGAGGAACATTTCTGGAAGTGATACAAGTGCGCAAATTTTGCAGTGGTATCGTCTGCTGTTCTGGAGTGGCACAACTCCACCTCCCACTGAGTATCTTGGTGCTTCAGGTGCCCAGTTTTATTTAACTGTTTTACAGGACATGGTGAAGTTGCATACAGTTAAGTGAAGCTGACTTTCAGCATGGCTATGTTTACTGTCTGAAAGAAAACACCTTCCTGAAAAGACAGTTTTGCTTTTTTTTGGCTTAGTTCTCTGGCTTTGTCCTGGAATTCAATTTTCTAACTGTTGCTCCAAGATGGCACTTCACAAATCTTTACAAATACACAGCTGAATAATGTAGCAGACCCACAATATTTAGTAAGATTCCTCTAGAAATCCAAGCTCTCTTCTTTTTCTGGAAATATGATCTACATTTTCATTAAGTGAACAATACTCATATACTGTAGAGGAAGACAAGATTTTAGGATTTCGATATTTTTAAAGTATATGGGCACTGACTCTATTAAGCAGTTCTGATACTCTCCAATTTTTATTTTTCCTGCTTTGAGGCCATGAAGGATATATGAATATGAACATTAAATGAACAATATTTGAATCACTTAAAAAAAAAGTTACAGATAGAGCTTAGAAACCCGCAGAACATGCTGGAACTTATTCCAAGGAATTTTGAAGAAAATATATATATTTTAGGGCAAGGAAAATGTTCACAGTTGCATAGAAATAGAAATAATTGGCCAGTTCCTCAAAAGGCATATATTTGGCAAAGCTCCACTGAATAATAGAACTATACCAGCTGAGTATCCATCTTTTTGTATCACTCTTTGCATGCAGCATTTGCAAATTGGAAAATTTCCCAAAGGAAAATGTCAACCACATTTTTCTTTCTTTTTTTTTTTTTTCATAAATGAAAGTGTGAATGAGACTTCCTTGATGGGTACAGCTCAGAGAGCACCATCGGGACAGCTCCCTGACAGCGTGGGAGAAGAGTTTTTTCATTATTGTGTTAGCTCATCAACATTTTCTCTGTAGGGAGCTGTTCTATTCCTGAGTGTGGYAGCAGTGTGAGAAGGAGAAGAGGAGAATGAGACAGGAAAGGAGAGCAAAATAAAGCTGGTTGTGGTGAGGAGTAATTGTTTCATTCAAATGGATTGCAAAGCTTTTTTATTCAGCAGCTGTTCACTGAGTGTGGAAATCTTTACATTGGTAAGCTATGTTTGCCTGTAAAATGTTTGGAGAAAAGCTGGACATACTGTATCAGTAAATGCTTAATCAAAAGCAGAAGTTTCTTCCGTACTTTTTATGCTATATATATATGTATATGTGTATGTATATATAAACCATCCCAACAACAATTTTCAGTTAAATTATAATAGTTAAAACTGATTGTTTAATTGGAAAACAGTCCAGRTATCTTCTCCTTGATATGCTTCCTCAACCTGTCCTGAGAAACAGCTAATGAGAAGAATTCCTCTGGTGATCATRGCAGAGAGTTTCATACTGGGAACAGAATGCAAGGGCTGCTCATATTGCAGCCAGAGCGCAGATTTTTTTCTTTTCTATTTTCAAATGTTCCAGGGCATTGCAAGAGGTACATAAATATTTGATGCCACTTACAAAAACCTAAATATTTAGGATGGCTAAAACTTGTTCCCTGACCACAGGTATGCCTTCCAACTTATTCCCTCCTTACTGATTACAAACACACCTTCTACAGTTCATTTTATAAAGATGTCTTCTGAAGAAAGAAAATTTCCATTGAGAGGTACTCATCCACCTCAAAGCAAACTGATACCTGATCCATGATCAAACAATAGACAATGTGCATCTAAAACAGAAATCTGAGAAAGAAATAGAGAAAATCAAAGTAACACTTACCAGAAAGACAAGACCAGAGCTCTGCCTCTGCTCTRTATCTGGCCCACAACATACAATATGAGATTGCCAGTCAGGAATGCAGCCCACATTCATTTGTTTGAAGAACAGCGTTCCTGCTCTTTAAAGTTATGCTTGCAGGTGTGATTATTTAAATATTTTGCAAATGAGAAGACTTCTTGGCAGTTCTAAGGGCTCTACTTTGCTGCTTATATGTGCATTCACTGCTCTTAGAGGTATTCATGGGAGTTATGTGCATACTGGCAAGGGCAGGATTTGTGCCCTAGGAATTTAAGGTTAGACACATAGTAGGGAGCAACCTTCCCTTAATGCACCAAATCCTATTCTCAACAAATAACTAAGTATTCGCCTGCTACTGCAGGTTTTATTGGAGTCAGAGTCAAGTAACACTTGACCCTCCGAATAATCAACTTTACTTGATTCTACGGGTAGCAGCTACATTACCTATGCTGTTTATTTAACCGGCAGCATTTCAGCAACTCCAGCTGGAAACAGTGGGCTGCAACGAGGACCTAAAAATATTTTCAGTGAAGATGAATTGACCTGACAATGGRGATGGGTAGGAAGACCCTAATGTCAAAATGTGTCACCATGATAGARCCCAGAGCGGGCCTTCTCCTGTCATGCAGAAACCTTCACACTAACACAGTTTCATTTGTTTCAACCACTTTCTTACAACACAAATGCTTCCCCCCCGCCCCCGCCCTCCCCTCCATTCTTAAACATATTAACAAAAGGAAAGATAAAATAAATAAATAACGACTTAGCCTCTTCCTCAGGGAAGCTGCCTCCTCAGGGTTCAGCCCTTGCCGGGACCAGGCTGGAGCTCAGTTTTCGCTCGAGTCGCGGGTGCGGAGGGCGCGCGTTGCTTCCCGACCCCGGTGGCAGGCTCCAGGCTCGACTGTCTCTCTCGACCGGTGGCTCTCCGGGTGTCATTGGATGAGGCCTGAGCTGTAGCTGAATCCGTAGCTGCCGGCCAGTGCCAGGGACTGCTGGTGCTCCTCGCCCTGCTCCGAGGGGTAGCTGGGAAATGTCTGTGCCCGAGACACCTTCCCTGGACCGAGACTGTGACCTGGAGGGGCAGGAAGAGTAATGAATCCATTAATGAAGGAATGCATTTTACCACAACTCGTCTTCCTTAATTTATTCAGTCAGCAGCACCRGGCTCTGGCTGAGCGGTCAGGACTTTGCTGCCCATGCTCCCGTGGGCGGGCACGGCCAACTTCCCAGGTTGTGATAAAGGCATCTCCCGCTGCACCAGCACCACCAGCCGTGCCCCTACGGCCCGGCCGGCTGCTGTGCGCGGCGCGACGCCAGCACGAGCGGTCACTCTGCTCTCCATTTCCAGGGAATCTGATGCACGACGAGCAGGCCGACCATCCTGGGGCTTAAAAGGAGGCCTTTAAACAGCACCTGAAGCACARCTGGAAGATAGATGCCTCAGACAGAAACTATCCGGACCCGACATAAAAACAGTTCAGAGTCAGATTTTTTTTTCCTTTTTTTCAGAATATCACATCCATATATTCAATATCTTTTAAACCTCAATGATGAGAACTTATGCATCTCTTTTACATCTGAAGTCCYGAGTAACTCACAGAAGTAATGCCTGTGGTTTCAGAGGGTTTAGTAACACAAATGTCATTTCACGTGTAACTAGAAAATAGGATGTTAGTCTTGGTCAGGTAAACAAAGCACAGTCATTTCAAGATCAACCTTGTGTCTAAGAATATTGGTTGGGAAGATATATCTGAGACATCTGAGATCTTTTCTCAGAAGTCCTAGTGAGTTTCACATAACTGTGGCTTGTTTGTTCACAGTTGGGGAGATGAGRAAGGATTGTGAAAAATCAAAATAAGCTGGTGAGAAAGCTTAGAACATGGCTCATATGATGATTCCCTATCGTGATCACTTACCCATCTCAAAATACCTCTTTTAGTTAGATTTCATTAGTAGCTAAGACTGAGGAAGCACTGACTGCTCTGATTTCYAAACTATGTATCTTCATCCAAAGCATATTTTCCAGTTTGGGAAATTTTGGTATACTGAAGCCTGGAATTAAAATGGTTTYGGATAATGTTTTTTTTAAATATCTTCAATACTTATATTGAATGTACGAATAGAAAATAATAGCTTTCCTTCAACCACAGACTGTAAATTAAAGAATGGCTTTGACAAAGCGTATACTCTTACTCTGAATAATTCACTCCACATTGAAACATTTCAAAATAACTAGCCCTTTGCTAAACTGACCTAACAGTACTGGAACTAAGCATACTGCTGACTGGGTTTGGCAAAACCTTATCATTACCGTTGGACTTGGAAAAGTCTGCCTATAACAACTGTTACTTACGGTCTGCTTAAAGAAAAAAAACTCAATTCACCCAAAGATGGTAATCTTACGGCCTGCCACAACAGCAGGACTAGAAGCACTTGCCAGCCAAGCGTGCTCCGTCTCTGATGTGACCAGTTTTACCCAGGTTTGGTAAAGTGATGAAAAATGGCCCATCGTAAATTAATTTCTAGCCAGAGCATTAAGGCCATCTCCTAAAAAAAATCTGAAGATGAATTGAAAGTACTAACATTATGTAGGAAATTAAATTCAAGCCTCCTATATCCTGCATGTGTGCTCCGRTATCCTGCTAGCTCTTCTCTTACTGATCTTTCAGAGAAAATCTGCAGCCACTAAAGCTCACAGCAACCCTGATTTAAGCCACTCGGCAACCAAGGGGGTTAATGAGGCCAAGTGACTTCCTCCCTGGCTGTGAATGTCCTCATAGTGGGAGAGTGTCTTAGATCCAAACTATTGAACGACAAGCTAAGAAGAACCAAAAGGTCTAAGACCAAGGTTCGACCTAGGCCATTTCTTTCACTGAATGTATTTTCAGAATGTATGACATCACACAATGAAAATAATTATAAAAAGAATAGAAGGCAGATCAAATGAAATGAGCAAGCTATGGGTAACAGAGAATCTGTCTAGGAAACTGTATTACTGAGTTTATATATAATGAATAAAAACATCTTATAGTGGTAAAATAATCAAATAGGCCTATRGTTTTCAGGACTTCCAAATGGAAAATTTCCAAAATTTTGGGTTTTTCAACACAGAATTTCCCTTCTGGGAAACACTTCATTAAAAAAAAAAAATCTAAATTTTAATCCTCTATTTATTTGCATTCTTAATAAAAAACTATTTTATTACTACTACTGCAGAATCTCTGCAATTATGGTTTAGATTTTGAATCTAAATATACTAAAAAAGTTTAAAAAGTTAAAAAAGTTTTTGAAGCAAACAAAAAAAGTCAGTTTGCTAAGCTTCTGCTGGAATATTTGCTGTTGTATTTTGGTCTTAGAAAGTTGAGAGAGAAGCAGGAGAATTCTGTTTGTGGACTTTACAGCTCTTCAGTACCACAGCTGTTTTTAAAAATACTAGATAATCTCTTCTGCACAGCTCTTCTGAAGTCAGTGTAAGAGGAATTTGAATGCTACACACTTCATGACCTGAATACATAATTTCTTCCTATGGCTAGCAAGGAAAACATATATTTTTTTCCTTCCTCAGACAGGACCCCGAAGAAGCAAGTATTATTCAGTCTACTTTGGCCTTTATTCAGATTTACTCTCAGGATCTGAGAACGTAATGGAGCCATAGTCCAAACCAATTAAGTATGGATGGTTCATAAGGATAATTTAATGTAACATGGCCAATTAGACCAAAATTAGATTTTTCCTGATATTTCCTGGAAACAGAGGCAGTATAGGTAAAGATCTTGTTTCAAGACAGGGTGCTTATTTATAACAATTCTTTAGAGGAAAAACCTAACAGTTACCTAGTAACAGACTGATGGATATTTATGTAGGTAGATTGATCACAGCTTCTACGAGAAAACTTGCAGGACTGAGCAAATTGGAACACCAAATCAAGATCCAGAAGTACGTTTTAAAACCTACCTTGCTTGGCAAAGGAATTGGGAAACGTTTCTCTCTAGGATTTAGAATTCAGAACCTGACCCAGGAGGCAGGGGCCAGGTTCACTTCTTTCTAAAAGAAGACAGGGTCATACTTTTCTTTCTAATACAAGAATTCAACGGATTCTTTTATCTGATGTTCTCTGGTTAGAGCGCTTATCTGTGATGTTCAAATCCCAACTTCAAATGCCCCGCTCAGTCTGGACAGGGTTTGACATTGCTTTCCTGTAGCAGAAAATCAGCTTGAAAACATCCCCTTCTTCTGCACCCATCAGGCTGTCGCTCAGTTGTGGCCCCGCAGCCGTCTGAGAGGCAACTTTGCAAACTGCAGCCCTGTGGTGATCTGGTTTGCAAAGAGCCCTACATATCTGTGGATTCTCATCTGTTGATCTGGCATAGCAGGYCAGCTGGGCATAGCCAAAGGCAAGAATTGGCGAGGTATTTTTTCACACTGGCTTCGTTGCCAGTCTGAGAATTAGTTTGGGAAACGATGACCTGAGTTACACACACCCCAGTTCAGGTGAATGATACTGCCACCAGAATACTGACTCTTTTGATGCAGGATCGCTTTTGAAATCCAGTGGCTAAACTGTCCTGCTATAATATCTAAAATATATGTACATTTTTATAGTACAATGATTAAAAACTAAAAGGATCAGAAACTTCTGTGTTTCAGATTCTGCTGTAGAGCCTTTTAAGAACCTTATATTAGATAGTCAAATATAGAAACAGTTCTTTGCAGCTGCACAGCAAGTTTTCATCTGGGACTTCCTAGCTCTCTGAATACATGACTTTACAAACAAAATGCTGTTCTTCTAATGTAGTTTTACTTTTYTAAGTTATGATAATAATCACTGTATTTGAAAATAAAACTTCACACTTCCACTCCCAAGATTCTGACCACAAAACTGAAGGCATTAAATTAAAGCCAACTGTATATCTTTATTGAAATAATGCTTTGTATGTATGTATGGAGGAGTGCTCTGAGACTTTATGAGGACAAAAGTTATGTGATTGCGAATGCTRTAGAAAAACATGCTTGTCAAAAAGAAATTATAGGAATCAATGAGTTCAAGCTTAGAGTAAGAAAAATAAATCAGGTGTTGCCCAGTAAAGCAATCTTTTCTTTTTTAGAAGTATCCATTTGCAAATGCTGGTATTCATAATAAACATAACTGGAAGCTAGTGAATCTGAGACAATGAAGTTTTATTCACAAAGGATATCGCATGGTAAAAAAAGCCCAAACACACAGACAAAACCAAAAACACTCCCCCACAATTAGCTAACAGATTTTGAGAAATGAAATGTAGGTGCAAAAGAGTTGGCTGCATTTTGTTTTCTCACATGATTCCAGTTGGGCATTATATGTGGCCCCACAGTCAGAGAAGTTCACAAAACCAGAACCAGCCTTTAATTTAGATTTAATTCTTCTAACGACTTTTCCAACAGCAGCAGAAATATTTAAGAGAAGGTCCCAGGATAGTATCGAGGAGATGGTTTTGATGGGGACTGGAGCCTTGAGATGCTTCAGCATCCAATATTCTTGGTAGCACTATGATAAAGATGCAGGACAAAATGGGAAAAACAACTGCAGCTATGCACTGAGGGTCCACTAGAGAAATGAAAAACTTATTGCAAGAAAATAAACTATTTTACTGCCTTTTTTTTTCTGATGGAAGCTCTTATGTTCTTAAAAGCTTCTGCTGCAGAGAAAAACAAAATTCAGATTTTATTCTGGGTAAAGAAAATGGTTCTTTAAAAACCCTACTACAATCTCAAATCACGTTAAGTGGCTATTATTGCATCAAATAGGATAATTTCATTTAAGGCAGAAAATAAATGATGGCTGTTATCCTATTTATAAATTGATACTGGTTAAAATTCTGCCAACATTTCTGTACCGAATATACAGTATCTCCTATTGAGCTGTTGATGAAAAAGCTTCTTTTCCTTTCCTGCAGTTAGTTGATTGGGATAACTAAAGCGAAGTTTCATGGTAAGGCAAACTGCTACAAAGCAAAACATTTATTCTGCAGTAATGATGCAGTTGGATTGCAATGCCATTAATTGGTACAGCAATTATTATGCTGTCAGTCACAAAAAGAGGCACTGGAAGGGAGCAGATGGAAACTGAATAATAGCATAAGCTACATTAGTGCATATTGATTTTCATATACACTTATTGAAAGTGAAACTGTGGGCCTGATTCAGTTCCAAATAAAGAAATCCAAAGTTTCCCTTGAATTTCCCTTGAATTTCCCAGATACTCCAGGGACCACGGCTGGGCCCAAATGGTTACATTTTATACAATAATTCAAACATCTATCTTTTTGAGGGTATTTTGAGTATTAGAAAACAGAATTGTTGAGATATATTATTAATAAAAGAGTTTAGCTTTGTATTTGAAATTATTTTGAACTCGTATATTTTAATTTTTCCTTGTTTTTTTTTCCCCCGTTATTACATTATGGGAATGAATCTAAAAATAAAAATCCTGCTAACATTTCTGAATACATAATTTTCATTTTCAACTAAATATAATTTTAATTTTCTTTTAAATTATAAATGAAATGAATAATCCATTTTTGCCTGTGTCAAGATCACTAAATATCTGACTAGAACATATTCATTAAGAAAWCCTGTCATTTTGCAGAACTGGAAGACTACTGTGTGCCTTAAAAGTTTTTGGCACTGTTATCCGGTCTTCCTCTAGGGAAGATATTTTACATGTGCAGGCAGAAAGCACTGCAAATTGTTTCAGTAGTTCTGTCTCAAGGTATTGCTTTTGATACTTGTTCTCCTGTTGCTCTTGTATAGGAATGTAACAGCATTAACATCTTTTAGGTTGACTTTGACCAGATGATTATTGTTAGACCATTAGAGTTTTTTTTTCCAATTATGCATCTTTTTATTCACTGTAACAGCCTTCTATGCCTCTGTGTGTGTATAAAATGAGATATATATATCAACATCTTCTTCCTAGTATCTCTGTCCAGAAGATGGAAAGGAACAGAGAAGTTACTCTGCACATGTCTCAAAGGTTACCCCCTAGGTCTCCCCTCCTTTTTTGCCTGAAAATCATTCCTGAAGCTGAAGTATGACACATATTTGKAAAGAACAATCTGTTTCATACATTACATGCCTTTAACTCTTGTGCTCTCCTATTTGTAATACATACTTAYATGCATGCATCCTGGAAGTGGAGAGAAATTGAATAAAACAAAGAATCTGCCGGGGCGTGGGATAATAATTTTACTCCTACCTTCTGAGCCAACGCACAGATAACAGCAACAAGCTGCTCTGTGTTACATCACTTTCCATATACAGATTGCAGTCGTCTTTTTAGAGATTAATTGATTTTCTTTACACCTCTTTATTTATACTTGCCACACTTCTGCTAATGTTACAATACCAAAATAGTCCCTTCTGCACCCAGTCCCTGAACTACGCCAACACAGCAGAAGCAGGCATACTTTTCTTCACATTTCACAGAAAATAAGGCTCCAGCTTTGCTTCAAAACAAATAGAATTTTCCAGATGAAAGTTTTCAGGTAGAGAAGTTCAATTTCACAGATTCTGCAAAAGTAAAATTTTCTGCACCAGTGTTTTAAACCAACTAACAATTTTCAACTATTTACTGGGGAAACCTGATCTGAGCCAGCCCAGCATTGAGCAAACAGTTGACCTCCAGAATCATCTTGCAGCTTGAACTATTCTATGATGATCTTCAATACTTTATTTTCTGTCATTTGATTTTATGAGAAAAGTGAAAGAGCTTGTTTTAAATCAGCTAAAGAAAGCAGTCAYTTGTGCTGACTAGCATATTAGCAGCATGGTAGTTTTATCTAAGTCATGACATACATGTATAATTTTTATGCATGAGATAAGTCACTCTGACCAGAGATTTTGTTTAATAATAAAGGATAAAGGCACCAGGATCTTGAAGAAAAGGTTTGGAGAGGTCATGTCCCAGAATGATCAGCAGGTTACTTAGGGCCCTGAATATGATCCTCAATTACARCCCTAACTCAGCTTAAATGGCTGAGTACTTCATACCCAGTGGGGAGCTTCCCAGCACCAATTTTTCCTTTCAGTCACAGACTCAGACAAAAAGTAGCTAACACAAAATCTCTTCACAGCTGAAAGTGTAAGAAAGCTGAAAGTATAACTTATGAAAATAATAATGCTAATCGAGTAACTTTTATGCCTGCTCAAAGCATTAAAAAAAAAGTTTCATTTACAGCAAATGTAAACAGACGATAAGTTTGTGGATTTTTTGTGGGGAATGCAGGCAGTTTTGTTTTCCAATTCAAGTTCAAATGTTCTATCTAATGACAGACTTTTTATACAAAAGCTGCACAAAGGTGGGACAGGCCTCATCAGCAACACTAAGGAAAGAAAAAGATGGTAGAGGAAAATTTCTTACAGACTACGTGATTTCTTCAGGAAGCATTTGAATTAGATAATAATAATATGTGAAAGTAACAGAAATGATAATAAATGTTTGTGGGAAAGGTTAAAAGATGTTTAGGGGAAAACTRCAAATCTAAGGAAAACTCCAGCAAGATAATGATTCTAGTGTTTAAAGTACTTTATTTTATGTACTTGGTTTTATAACTCAACARCTAGGTAAAAATATAATGAAACGGGAATAACCTGAAGAGGGAAGAATATAAAGGCAATAAAATAAGAAACAAATACAAAAGAAAAATGTGTGACCTCGGTTTATTTGATTCAGTAATGATTTTCAGCTGTATTTAATGAGGTAAAGCTGTACACTTAGCTATCTTCTTTTCCCTTTTGATTCCTGTCAGAAGAAGAAAGTCATTATATGAGTCAACTGATTGTTGATCTCTACATATAAATAATTTAGAATGTAATTTTCTTTTKCATCCTTTTAAATTACATCTCCCAGAGTAAGCCGAAATAGGTAGCTGTRTGAGCAGTGTTATTGTCTTGATTTTGTCAGTTTTGTCATTCCTCAGTTTACWGGACATTTTTCCCTTACGCAAATTGTATTTGTCGCATTTCTTCCACAGCTAACTAAATGTTCAGTTCAAAGAAGCACGTTATGTTAAAGAAGTAGTTCAAAGAAGCAATTGTCATGTTAAAAACAAAAACAAAAACAAACCAAAAAACACCCCCTCAAATTTGCTACAAATTTAACATGAAATATCTTACTAAAAAATGAAATGCAAAAATGCAAATTTATACTTCTTGTCAGTGATATCTCACTGTTAAATATTTATTGCATTTTAAATCATGTTGACATTTCCCCTTGGATGTACTATTCCAGAGAACACTATAAAGGCCTCATGCAATCCACTGATACTGCAAAGGCAAGGAGAAATAATGAAATTCTATTTTGGCATTAGAGAAAAAAAACCCACAATGAAGTGGGCGGAAACATGACTTATATTGATAAGAAACATGCAGTGAGGAGATAGAATATTGCCACTGAAAACAGAATGTTCCTAAAAGGCTGTTTGTTCAGAACTGTTCAGTATATTTGCTTGTATAATTCTTCTGATCTTTTGTATGGTCAAAAGGGCTATCAGCATTTTCATTATAAACATTCTATTCACAAAGGTTCACAAACTATCCTATACAAAATGTGCCATAAAATGAAACCCAGTACAGGAGTTAAAAGCAGTGTAGTTTATTTTGCTTGATATATGAAAAAAATAGGGCTAGAGGACTTATGCCACCTCAAATTCCACAAATATTACTTCTAAAAGACAATTCTATAATGTGATATTGTAGGAGAATTAAACATATATAAAATAGAAAGTCTCAGACTTTCAGGGCAGAGTTTGTTGGTACTCTGTCCTCTGAGTCTTCTAGGCATTTTCTTTGAACACTTGATGAACAAGAGAGATAGGRAAATAATCAGTAGGGAAAATAAAAAAAACAGAATCTTATCAAAAAAGGGGTTTTATAGCTATCTGGCTTTCATCACAGAGTCAGATGTGTTCCAATGCTAGGCTCTGCAAAGAAAAGGCAACAGTGCTTGGCTGAGGAAATTGGTTATGAGGTGAAATAGGAYGAGGTATTTTAGCATCAGTTAAGTCTTAAATTAGCTTAGTTAATTGTGGCACTGCAGCCTCAGTCTCGGTTGAGCTCTCCTAGTGCTGCTCGTTGCTTAAAAGCAGCAAGATTTGTCATCTGTTCTAATAATACACTTCTGCCTTTGCTACGGGAATCAGCACCATCCCATTACTGTGCTTCCTCATAGTTACATGAACATCTAATTCTGTATAAATAGTGTGTAATGTCTTCTAAAGCCAGGAAAAATTCTTGGACTCCAGCAAATCTCCTTCCATTCAAGGAAAACTATATTTATGGTGAGAGAGTGCTTACGGCAAGAGATTGCCTTGCTTATGTGTTTTGGTGGGAAGGAATGGGTGTTTTGTGGGAGGTAGAAGAGGAGCCACTGGTTTAATAAAATTAATTTATGAAACATAAAAAATCTTTGGATGCTCTTCAGTTAATTTAAGTATGTCACTTATAAGGAAACTTAAAACATAAGTGTCATATTAATATCTCAATAGGTGAAATGTAGTTTAGGCTTTATGCACTGAAAATACTTATGCCAATAATTATGCCCTTTTTTTTCCATAATATTTAATCTTTTGATGAAATATCCTGTGGAAATATTYTTCAAAAAAACTTAAGGTTATTTCATGCTACAACCAGTTAGTAATAGTAGATGCCATATAAAAACGAAAATACTGCAGTAGCTGATAATTAGCCCTCTGACAATGATTGAGCATATGAAGACAGGAAGAAACACCTTTCCAGTTGCTGTAAAGAAGAAAGGACATCTGTCTTTTTTAAGACCTTGAAACTAGAGGCTTGTCTGCTTAAATTTCTTTAAAATAAGACTTTGCACTAGGGCTGCAAAGAAGAAGTTGAAAGGRTAGACTGAATAACTCAAAACCTGTACTGAGTTTAGGAGTGCTTTGAAAATTTTCCACTAAAATAACAATCTGCTGAATGCCACATATTCATTGAACATGTTTGTAAAATAAAGATATCTTTGAAATCAATTAAACTGGAGGTGGTAACCCAGTGAAAGCCAGATGATAGCTAATTGCAAATTTAGGAAACYATCACAGAGATATGCTTTTCCATCGCAATGAAATTATAGGAAAAGCATGTTTAAAAACTATCAATTTCTGCTACCMCCTTCATGGCAAAATCCCATCTTCCTCACTTCTGGAAGCAGAAAAACAGCAGATAGTTTTGAAGACTGGCAATTAACAAAATAAGCCTACAAATTTATCACGAGATAATATTTCAGTTTAAGTTAAGGATCATTATGTGTTCAATGCCTGCTTGCTAGAGGAAGCTGCAAAGCTCTTCTTGAAAATGTAATTAACATTTTTCTTGAAGGAATTTTACAGGCTAGCAAAATGCTATAGTTATTTGGGATTTTGAGTTTATTTTATATTCTGGAAAGAAAACTTAAAGTGCGATTACATTCTGGGAAAAAAAATAGTACTTTTATATTTCTGAATCAATATTTTACCTGCCTCAAGCCAAACTCTTCACCTACCTCTGAAGGATAACAATSCTTCCTGTAGGTCACAGGATATAGTTTAGATGTATCACATTTACAATTTTTTAACCAGTTAATGCAGGGTAACATCCACCAAATCAGAAATAAAAATCTTTGCCTAAAATGTCTCAGGGAACACAGACAAGTGTGAGGTGTACAAAGCGGGTAAAGAGCCATCCCATAGAGATTGACTGAGATCCATGTAGTAAAAYTAAGTTTTTTTGAACAAGCCTGAGCTAAGTAACAAAAAGTTACTTAAGGATTGGATCTAAAAAAGATCCARTCTTGAGCTACCTCAGCAGACACAGAGTCACAGAATCTTTAGGGTTGGAAGGGACCTCTAGGGATCATCCAGTCCAACCCCCCTGCTCCAGCAGGGACCCCTGGAGCACATGGCACAGGGTGGCATCCAGCAGGGTTTGGAAGATCTCCAGAGAAGGAGACTCCRCAACCTCTCCGGGCAGCCTGTGCAAGGGCTCTGCCACCCTCACAGTGAAGAAGTTCTTCCTCACATGGGGATGAAACCTCTTGCGCCTCAGCTTAAAACTATTGCTTCTTGTCCTATCACCAGCCACTACAGATAACAGTTTAGCCGCTTCCTCCCTACAGTCATACCCCAGGAATTTGTACATATTGATTAKATCCCCTCTCATTCTTCTCTTCTCTAGGCTAAACAGGCCCAGCTCATTTAACCTCTCCTCATACAGTAGGTGCTCCAGTCCCTTGACCATCTCAATCGCTAACTGTTGACATGGTAATAGTGACCCTTTCTGGTCACTCTTATTTAACATGAGGTTTTCTCATCTTTGTACTGCATTCTTCAGTATCCAAACTGAGAATTAAATCTTTCATTACACAGGGCCAGTATTGTATTTCTGAAATTAATTCAGTTATAGCCTGTAAGCACTCTGATATGGACTTCATTGAATTCCTTTAGCTTTTATTTATCTTTAGTTAGCCAAGTATTCTCTTGAGATAAAACAATAAAGATTGATCTGAAATCAAATTTTACAATTTGCAGTTGARAAACATGCATATTGCTCAAGGAAAAAGATAAAAAAGGTGCATTTTGAGTTTGAGAAATTCTCAAACTATTAGGAGCAAAGAGAAACCTAATTTTGGTGACATATTTCATATCTCCTGCTTGTTCTTACAGACCATCTGGTAACAGCCTCTACAGAAAATTTTATTAAAGGGATATAGGTCTAACSCATGTCTAACCTAATTTTCAGGCTTCTTTCTACATCCAGGCTTCTGTGTTGAAAGAACTGGGGAAAAGTTTCTCTCTGTAGTTGGCTTAATAGCACTTTGAATTCTCTTTTTCCTTCCAGAGATCACATACATAAAGTATGTGGAAATAAGGCAGTTCACATAGGCCAAACAAATTATTTTTTTCTGCAGGATTTATTCTCTAAAAAAAAGAAGTTCATTGATTTTGGATCTTATAAGTTTAATTGGAATAAAGTAGATGCCTAAAACATCAATGAAGCATTCAGGAAAGTTAATCCATTTTTCATGACTCTATAAATAATTTCTCCTAGCTGTAATAGCCTTCAATTACCCACTAGGAAATCAAAAACAATGGCTGTAATTCATTGAGGGATGCAAGTGGCGTTCTTTTGCTTTTTCTTTCCTGAAAGGGAATTCAGTGTGATTCAGTGTGAACGAGCTGTGTCATTTTAATCAGACTCCTGTAAAGCTAGAGGAAATGAGCTGAGGTAAATCTGAAAAAGCCCTGTCAAACTGGTGGATCTGCTTGTGTCTTGAGATGGGAAAAGTCCTTTTTTCTTTATTCTCACGAATGACTGGAGAAAAAAAGCTTATCAAACAGCACTTTATTCTTCCTCACACACAAGCAAATAAATAAATAGTTATTCTTTCAGTAACAACAACATCAATAATCACACCTGAATTACCACCTATGTCCTCTAATTTATTATTAAACCTGTAAATATTGTTTCCCATTTCTTGCCTTTTCTTGCTTCTTTGCTCACTGAGCCCAGTTTTGGACTCACAAAGTCAGTCCTAACAAAAAAAAGAGTTCATTCTGGCAAATCAATTGGCCAGTATGCTAAAAGTACAGGCAAGAAGAGGTATAGGAAAATATATTCTCGTGACACCCATTCTGTCCTCTCACAGTGCCTATTAGTTAAGCATTAGTAAAGCAAGATACGAAACTAAAAGAGTGCTCACAGCACAAGGTAATGACCAACACCGAAATGTAGTAGTGGTGTGCCRTATCAGAGGAGAAGGTGGGCAAAGACGGAGTGCCCAGCATGGCTGAAGGTTAGAGCTAACAGAGCTCAGTAGCAAGACAGAAGCAACTGAAGAGAGTTATCTAACACAAATCATAGCAAATAGGTTCCTTCCATCCTTAGGCTCCCTTTGCACATCATGCACCAACTTCTGAATGAAATCTGGGGCACTTCTCATGCACGGGCAGATCCCACAGTGCACCCAACATCTGATGCCACACTGAGTGAAACTCAAGAGCAGTTCACATACACTAGGGCACAAAAGAGGCTATAACGTTCTTTGCCTTCCCTCCTTCCCTCATCATGGTTTGTTGCCACTTGAGCCACTTCTGCTTGGAATTCATATCAAACCAGAAGAGTGCATAATGCAGAAGCATATGAAATGTGATGATACTCTTGAGATATGGCACCACTTCTACACAAGCACTGAAGAAATTATTAACCTCCATGTTTATTTCTAGGTTTATTAGAACAGCTTTAAAAGGAGGGAAATAAATAACAATATTTAAATAGCTTTCCAGATGGAAGGAAAAAGGGAATTTAGAGAGCTGGAAATCAGCTGTGATTTAAAAGGAAATTAAAGCATAACTTTAGCAGAAATTATTCTGAAAGTACTTTATCTGTTGCAACACGATAACATACTTTTACATTAAGACAAAATGGCAGCTTGCTAGAATATGCTCTATAAAGAATAGATTCCAGGTTGAAAGCATAAAAACAGACTAAAATTAAATGTATACTTACTATTTTTATATATGTATATTTGTATATATATATTTAGATATATTATTTAAATGCGTATCTACTATTCAATCTACTTTAAGAGCAAATTGAGGACAATTTTAGRAGAAAAATAAATAAATAATCCTGATGAAGCAAATTCATAAAATAAAGAGGAAAGCAAATAGCTTTTCCCAGTTATTTTCAATGTATCTCTTTACAGTCTCATACAGCCTAGAGAATTAAAATTACCCTAATTAAAAATTAGCAATAGTAGTGACTTTTACTTATCTCTTAYTTAAAACTAAACACAGTAAGGCAGTACTGTGGGGGGTTCTTAGCTGAGAGCACCCCAGGCTGGAATTGTTTAAGTGTCAGATAACTCTGAGAGAAGAAGCTGTGCTATTAATGACAAAAATATAAATAATTTATACCACTAGAAGAACAAAGAATAAAATTTATTATGCTATAGCTCACAGCAGTGAGGACTACACCATCCTGATTACTCAGGACATTGATTTTGCATCATAAAATTACCAAATTTACATTCTGCAGCTAGAACCTATAGTTAAAAAATTTTTCTGTATATAGTCTTGCAGCTGCAGACATGAGAACTAGCAAGGCACAGAGGAAGGTGTGTTACGTCTTTCTTCAGAGAGCTATATCTCTCATAACATGAGATAATTCTTATTTTTCTTCATGAATGTGAGAATGGGATCCAGGTAACAGTTATTTCCTCCTCTGTTCCTTTCGGACTGATATTTAATGAAATGCAAGCATAGGTATAGGAGCCTCTAAAATAGCTAAAGCACTAGCTCAAAATGTCAGGCAATGAATACTCAGTACAAAAATCCCTGGCTTCAGAAATTCTCTTTGAAAGGCAAAACAAAATTAAACAAATACTCTTGCCTATTTAGAGAACTTCTTGAGAACAAACACACTAAAAAAAGAAACTTAGCTGGGTCATTGGAATCTGCCTGTCCATTTGCTTCGGACGATAGACAGGAGTTGAATTTAAAACACAGCTGGGAAGCTATCTGAATTGAGGAGCCATTCAGACCTGCTGCTGAAGGCTTTGGGCCAGGAGCTTCACTCTTGTAAACGTGATTTTCAGAAGACACCCAGGGATTTCAGCAGGAGCAATGAGCAAGGGGATGCACTYTTAAAGCTTTTGGTAGAATGGCTAATACCAATGATTCTGGCAACGGGACCACCACAATGCTTCTCAAAGCTTATCTTTACTAAATTGCTTCTTTAACTGTAAAAGAAAAGGAAGTAGGAGCTAAAAGGAGCACACTGAAAAATGCAGCTACTGTTTCTGCCAAATAGAAATTATTCTTCCTCATTCTTGAAATTAATTGCTTTGAAAAAGCAGCAGAGATGTGTCACAATTTCTTGTTCTTCCTTCCCCCAGAAAAGTAGATAAAGGAATCTAAATAAAGAAAATAAAAGGGAAAAGAAAAAACTCTGCAGCACATGCTTTCTTTTTTTCTTCTTTCTTGGCATATTTGAGTCGTTCAAAAGAAAAAAAAAAAGTGCTCTAGTTTCTACTGTGCTTGGACAGCAGCATCTTTGAAAGAACTGAAACGGAGTAAAAAGAAGAATAATTTAAGTATTCTAATTTTGAATCAAATAAAGCAGAGAATTAGTATTCTTGACTAAGTTTAAAAACAGAGGCTCCATCTAACAGAAAACATTTCTTTCTTTCTTCAAAATAGGATGAAATTTCGGATTCGMTGAGTAACACCCTATGACCAAAGATTAGGTCTTCCATGGTGTACCTGATTTTACATAACATCCTAAAGACATGAACAAGAAAGTAAAGTGGTTTTTTTTCCTCTTGTTTTTCATCTTTTTTAAAGCTAGTCAACTAGAAATTATGAAACCAATGAGAATAATTTCTAAACCAAACCAAATCAAACCATAAAAAGGACCAGTCCCTTGCAGTAGGGATATGTCTGTCATGATCTTCTGACTAGAACATCAAATAGATGCTCAAATGCTTTTAATATTACTCCATAGTAACAGTAATATCTGTGCAACCTTTACTCCTTAGTGGTCAAAGGTAGGAAACAGACATGCAAAAGGCCYTTCTTGGTGAGATGGAGAGTGCTTTTTCAAGCAGACCCTATTCTTATTTTCCTGCYTTCAGTATCTAGTTCTTGCCTTTACAAGAAATGACTAGTGAGTAGATCTATTTCAGTAACGCTTGTCTCTAAATTAAATGACAATAAATGCTCATATACAAAAGACTGGTGATCCTTTTTGCAAATACACCTGGCTTTACCAGTAAAGTACGTGTTTGTAATTTATGCCCTGTGGCCATCCCTAGTCTGCCATTGCAATTATTGCTGCTACCATATAAAACACTATAATGTTTTATAATAGATATAATGAAGAAATAATAATTTTCACTACAATTCAACACAGTATTCTTTTTCATATTTTCACAAATATCAATTTGTGATTGATAAAAATGAGAAATGGGAAAAATAATCTAAATATTATCAAGCAACAAATGATGACTGAAAACTATTTCAGATGATCAGATATAACTCAATACTTTTAAGATTCATATACATTTTTAAACTATTTTATTACTTTGGTCTCATTGCCTTTGTTTTTAAGTTGGCTTTATTTCATCTATCCAGACCATTTCTCAAGTAAAAGTTCTTTTTCAGTATTATATATTTCTCAAATRCCTATATATCTAAAGGGGACTCAATTAAAAAGGATGCTTTATAGAGCTTAGACAAAATATTATTGAGGGAAATGAAAAAAAAAATATGGAAATATAGCGAGTTGTAACACTCTGTTAACCATTTGATTACCTAGAGTATATCTTGCTGGACCTTTTTGTCTGTTTGCCTGTCTTAGAAACTCTAAATTATTTATTTATTTATTTATATTTATATTTATATAAATATATATATATAAAAACTAGGGTTTTACTTCACCTAGAATACTCTCGCTGCTGAAAATATTTTAATATGTTGGCTCCACTCATCTCAGCGTCTGGGGTGTCACAGCACTTAGCAGAACGTCCCGGTGTCGCGAGGACATCTGCACACCTGCTGAGAACTGTGAATATTAATTAACTGTATTGCAGCGCCATTCTGTTTCACCCACCAGGGAAGTGTATTGTTTGGAAATAGAACATTGGGATGAGAATATCTAAGTCACACCTGAAAAACTGAAAGTGAAGGTTTCATAAAATAGTGTCCTACTATATTTCACATTCTGTTTTGCTTTTTTGGCAGTGTTTTGCTGTGAATTAGCTCACTAAAATTCCGTTTCTCACTCAAACAGCCTGGATGACATGGGTTATTTTTCTTCCACTGACCAGACAGTACTTGGAAGTGGGATGCAGCTCTCTCCCCACGCGGGTATGACCTCCATTTCCAGCCCTGCTCCAGATACCAGCACCGCTTCTCCTGGGTAATATTCATGGCTCTGCTGTGACACCTCGTTGCCCCTTCCCCAGGAGAGGACACGTGGGCAGGAAGCTGCTCGTTCCCCCAGACGGTGCCTTCACCTCCAAGGGGGCAGGCGATAAGAGGGCTCGGTTCAGGGCCGGACACCTTTCCCAGCGCGCCCAAGAGCTAATTCCTCCTACTACTCTGCTGAAAATGAGGCACAACGGAAAGAGGGAACAAATGCTTTTCCTGGGAATATATAGAATCAGGGAGGTATATGCAGGAAAAATCTGCCTGTCATTTAATTAGCTATGATGTCTGTGCCGCTTTGCCCCTTGTAAAGGGTGAAGCTAAGAAATGCTGCTTGCCGGCCGCACAGGCTTAATTACTTTGGGCACATGGATTTTCATAGGCCTTGTAGGCTGGAAATTGTTTGCATTATAAAGACTATGGAAGTAGAACCTCATTATGCAAGTTTTGTCATATTTTTGCAATTGAGTCTTTTTACCACCAAAATAATCTTAACAGTGATGTGACGCAATGCCATAAATGAACAACAGTGAAAGACTATTAGCTTTGTGGCAGAGCTGTTGCAGTGTGCTTGATGGACAAAACACACGCCTCCCGACCTCCCCATCCTTCTCCAAAGTGACACAATGGCAAAAATAAAAAACCCATTCCCAAACTACACTAAGAGAACGATTTTGCCCTGTAAAGATATTATGAAACATTCAGCCAAAGACAAGTTATATTCACCAGAGGGCAACACAGCACTTTCTAGCATGAAAAAGTTTCTGTTTTATAAATATTTATATATAGGTATGTCARCTGTAGGCAGATTCTCCAAAGCTCAGAGACAGATATCTCAGAATGGCAACAAGCATGGCAGCTAAGTTGTTTTTAAGCAAAACAAATAGAGCTTCTCAGAATAACATGAGACCCAATAGGAAATGCTTTTAGGTTTTCAAACAGCACAGCAGCATTTAAAGTGTTTATTTTTTTTATTGTTGCAGATATCCGTAAGAACAGATGGCTGCAAAAAAGATGCGGTTCCATTTAGGCTCCTGCCGAAGTGTATTTATGTGAGTGCACAGTCACAAGGCATATGCCACCTGGCTCGGTGCTGTGATTCAGTCAGCTGCAGAGCTGCATTAGGTGAAAATCTTTTGCAGTGTTGAAGAAGTTGCTGGAACCATGTAGGAGTAAAACTCCTGCAGTTTGGAGCCACCTCCCTGCGCTTCAGTAGGAATAATTCTACCGAATGCCCTGACAAGGAGGAAGAGTGAGTAATAGACTACTCCCAAACACTACTGTCCTTGTAGATACAGGAGGTAGCCAGTTAGTTCAGGATTATTTGCGAGTGTCTGGCAAAGACTAAGAAACAATCTCACAGTTCACACAGGTAAATACAAAGAAATGAGCTCACAACATCTTGTCCTAAAGGTTCATTTCCAAGTGCAGATCGAATTAATGGTACCAAAAGGCTACCTCTTCCTTTGGCAAAAATATATGTGGCTGGGGACAAGCACAGCTGGGTAGCTTTATGTATGCAGCAGTAAGCTGCTTACTTTAAAGCCTTGCTGCATTTTCTCCCTTTTGGGTRCAGATTTTTGAACAATGCTTTGTGGAAGCTGTCACAGCCCTTTTGGTTGGACTTGTTCTGGAAAAGGAGTGCAGAAAGACAGAGGACTAATCAAAGACTTTTCCAGGCTGAAAAGGCATTTTCTAAGGCTCAAAGCTCACTAGCTGTAGGATTTATTYTGTACGAATATAACCTAGACTTGTCACCACTGACAGAAGCAGCAAGGAGAGAAGGGTGCGACCTGTTATTTGAGTCTTAACATGAACTGCCAGTATGGCTATTCTCTCTTTTCTCCAAGGTTCCTAGCATTGGGTTKGCCAGTTTATAATGCAGGAAGGAACAAATTCTAATTTTCCACACATAACTGTATGCAAATCTGAACAGTTTAAATTTAGTGACACATTTAGACTAACAKGGACTTTGTCTATTGCATTCACTTAGTGCCATACAATCCAGAGCCAAAGAAAACTACTGAGAAAAAAAGCCACAAAGCCTATGTGAAATAAAAAGTATCCCTTATTTATCAGAGCACAATGAACCGTTGTCATCCTTCTATGTGAAACAGGTAGAAATTTTGAKAATTTTTCTTTTTCTTTTTAACCCACATCCTCCTGGTTGATTTCCTCAGTGTTGCAAAAAAATTCCACCTAATATGACTCTGAAGCTTGATGAATTGCAGCTGTAAAAGGGATGATATACATATACATTTTGGATCACTGTCTGGCAAATGTATTTGATTATGTCTTGAAGTGGAAATGTTTTCACCTTGGAGTTTTATATATATATATATATATATATATAAAAGTAGTTCTATAAAAAGCTAATTTGTGTGAAATATTTTAACCTGCTTTTCAAACTCATAAAAGTATTTACAACAACAATTTAGGAAAAAAAAAAAGAGAATTTCTATTTCTAGTCTSTATGTTTCTATTTTAATACCATGTAGGTGTACAGACAACCATGGAGACGTTGCCCGACCCACCTATGAAGTTTCATAGATACGCTGTTGACAAAGTGATTTGCTCTGACTGCTATAGGTAAATCTAGGCTGATTTTGTATGCAAGGCAGGTCAGGCTCTGAACTCAGGCAACTCATACCTAGTAACAAAACAATACTTAGGGTTATCATACACATGCAACAGTGCATATTCTAGTGGCATTTCTCTCTATTTTGGAGGATGATAGATGATCATCAGATGTATTATCTTCTTTAGATGATGCAAATTACAAGRAATTAAACAATACATCCCAAAGAGAAGTATACATAATATTAAACAGCTATTTTGATATATGCTATATATGTATATGCTAAATATATATATTTGATATAACAGCTATATGAGCAAACATCATATAGGAATTTAATTTTTCAAACTTTTCTTTCTATGGACTGGAAAAAGATCAAACACATTTTAATAAAGGATACAAAATAAAAATACTTTGAAGAATTAATCATGAAATATTGGAAGACTTCAAAATAAACTTCTAGCCTTTGAATTGCACTTTCAAGCTCTATTTTGAGAATAAAGCATCACTTCCCATTTCTTTGCTCAGACTTCCAACATTTGCAATTGTTGCAGATATATGTCAGACTTTTGTAGGGGATCTTTTCTTTATAAATTGATGGAAAAAATAGCTCTATTTCACACAATCTGAGGAATAGGTATTTCTGAGGAACGGGAGGGAACACATTATCCAGTCAGATGCCAGATGTTCAGATTACTAATGTAGAAAAGCTTCCTTTCCTAACAACAGGGTTGACTGGGCTCATCACTGTTCTCTCATGAAGAATGGAGTAACAGGATGACAAATTGGAGATAACTCTGGGAATTTGCTAAAAGGTTGCAGCTGTCTAAAAAAAATTGTACCGATTTAGGCTAACTCTATGCTGTTGTCATACTTTGTCACTGATGGTGGCTGCCCAGGGATCCAATTTAAAGGAGATTCCCTTGTYAATGAAATGTAACACCATGAGGAATCTAATACTTTTCCACTGAGATCTCCATTGGTTCAGTGAAGAAATGATGCACTAATTCCATGCCTACAATCTAAGTYACCATTTTCCTAATTATATAACTTGCCAATACACTCAAGGTTTGTGACAATCCAAGAATGTTATAGGATATTTCTCATTTAGCATGAGACTTCCATGATGCCACTCCCTGCCTYATCATGGAACCACAAAAGACAAAGAGTATTCAGTATTCTCCCCACCCCAAAATCATAGTGCTAAATGCAACTAAACTAAGCCAAGCTCACATGAATCAAACTGATTGGAATATGGCTTCATATCTCAGGATTATTTTTAAAGACATCAGAATAGTTGATCTGGGACCAGCCCTATGTCCCTGAGTGTCCCAATCACTGTTGAGGTCAGGAGCACTATCCTGCAGAACAGCATATCATAATTCCCTGGTTCTGTAATTAATTAAGTGCATACAACATAAATAGGCCTAGATCTTTTTTTTTTTTTCCATGCTACACAAAATATATGGCACTCTGGTTTGGAATGTGATCACATTCCCAGGTTGCATTTTCTCACTCAGGAACYTCAGATCCTGCGGTGAATCAAGAGACTCCCTCTAATGGAAGAAGACTCAGAGGAGATGGATAAATGCCACGTGCCCATGTTGCTCAGAGAAGAATGCAGGTGTGACTGAGCATTACTGTGCCAAAGAAAGTTGAATTAACTGAAAACAAAYGGGACCAGAGTGGACGTTGTTTTAGATGAACAGCTATTTCAGATGAGCGGATCAACTATCTGTAAATGTTTTTGCCTGACTTCATTATGAGAGTGTGGCCATCTCCCAGAGTGCACCAGAGCTGCATGGGGCTCGGCCCAACACAGAGTGTAAGAACTGAGCAACTAACAAAATAATTTTGAAGGCAGAAAGAGGCTTGAGATGGTTTCAACCCACACATTCCTTCCCAATGGTGAYTGGGGGCACCCAGTGTCCTGACATGTTTGTTCTGTGACTTGGCTGTATATTGTAACTGTTATTATCAAGTTCAAAGGTATTGTGATTACACTATATTGCTATATCACTGTGCTAAATAAAAATCCTGTGTCATGTCAAATATCTTCTTCAAAGAAGTAAATCTGATTGAAAGAGCTGAAAAGTCTGAGAGTATGTTTACTAAGGAGGAGTTTAATGATAATGATAATATTTTGGTTATCTGATTTCAGACATTGTATGACAGTACAAACTGACTTATGTTAAACCAAAACATGCACTGCTTTTTGGATTTATATGCACAGCATGTGGAAGAATGAATATTATAAACTTTTAAAGTTTCCTCAGAAAATGTCTCCATCCTGCCGTTATGCTAAAATTATGGAAAAGGAATCCTATGCTGTCGATTTAACATTGCTAAGCAAGTAGCAGTTCCCTCACTTTCAGGACTACTTGCAGAACTATGATAAGACTGCTCTAAGAATTGCTTCTTTCATGTAAAAATGCATAGTAAATCGTTTCTCCCGGAAAAAGGAATCTGTGCTGCACTTGAAATCATCATAATGTCAGACAAAAGAGAAAAAGCATAAAAGATACACATTGGAAAWTTCTTCCAAATAGCAAAATATGTATAAACATGAAATATAGCTGATCTCAATAGATATTCTGCTTCAGTTAGATGAATAGTCTGCCTGGAATTTTGTTAGCACAGTATAACAGAACTGTTCCCCTGTCACAATATTTCAGCAACTATAACTCAACTTCTCTGATCACGTAAGTTACTCTGGTACTAAACCATTCCTTTGAAGCTGTCACTTTTGATTGGGAAGGGGTCCGGTGCTTACCCAGAATAACTTACAGGCAATCATAAACTCAATTTTTGCAGCACTCTAAGAAGACCAATGCGATCCAGAGCAGGAATGAGTCTGATTAAACTAATAATGATTGATATTGGATCAAAGTAGAAGTTGGAGAGGATGCTACACTATAGTATTTTTATGGCTTTACAACATATTTAATTTCTGGTTTGCAAACAGTCCTGTYTCTCTACCGTAGTGCACACATGCACGCACACACAGAGACACACATCAATAAGAAATAAAGGTGGTTTAGCCCATCCCATTGGCCTTTTAAGAACCTAACGTGTAGTGATGTGAAGCTCTAGATATCTAGAGCATTACTTATGTAACTTACTTTTTTCTCTAGTAGTGATATAGATGTACTCAAGCACCCTTGTAACTGCAGTCCCTTCTGATCACAAAATGGTATTTTATCTATGAGCCTGCTAGGTTTKCCAAGTTGAGAATGACCAGAGGGACCACATTTGTAGTCTGTACAAGCTGACTGTTTGTGCATTGTTTTGATGGTTTTGATGTTGGACATTATTTAGACCTTAGAATCATTACTCACTCATTAGCAGTTTATAGTCTGGGTAAAGGAAGCATTTATATATCATAAAGTAATCTTCAATAAGGAGTTTTAGCACTGACTGAGATTGATTAAGTGATAAGGAAAATAGAAACCCTGAGAAAAGCAGAACTCTTTTAAACATGAGCATGAATAATCTACCATGTCACTATAAATAAATAAAAAGATAAATTACAGACTAAGAAGTTAATTTGATTATGCATTTTCATATATACCTCTCCTTAAAGTTCTGTACTCACCTGATCTATTCCAACATCTGAAATCAGTATAAATTTCCAATTTTATACAACAGTCTCTGGTAAAACCCATTTTTTTTTTTTTTTTTAATTTTCACTAAAAAACTATGGAATTTCCACCTGAAGTGGAAATACGGGCTCTTTTTCTGTTTACAAAGTGAAGTCTCTTTAGGGCAATAAATACATTTTCTTGCAGTGAAATGTACTTTTTGGCATTCAGTGGCAATAATGACAATAAATATAGTTTTTAGAGGCTTCTAATTGTAGTCCATGGCTACATTCTGAGCAGAGCAGGATTCCTGACCTGTGGGAAGCAGTCATCTAATCTGTTGCTTTTATGTCTCCTGGTCTCAAGGCAAGTTGAAAAAGCTTCTCCTCTGGGTAAAACCTAGGTGCCTCTGTTCCAAAAGGTTGTTTCAGGCATTTGAGAACTATAATAAGACTGTGCCACAGAGCAAATTGCTACCATCACATTTACCATCACATACTTTTGACTAAAGCCACATAAGTCTTGATGATGGGATATGATTTTGTGACACTTACAGTATATTACATCATCTTATCCTGAGGTAATTATTTTTACAATGACAGAAATGTCAATGAAGTAAAATAATGCACTTTTTCCTCTACGGGTATCCAATGTGAACAACAACAACAAAAAACTTATTATGAAAAAAGGCTGAGTGTTAAGATAAAACTTGCCTAAAAATGAAACTCAGTATTCCTGCATTTTCATTCAACTTTTCATTTGAGTCTTTATGCTTGCATTTTATATTTCTATTAGCTTAATGTGGTACAAAACACTTTTTTTTCTATTGCCCTGTATCTTAATTTTATTGCTCACTGGTAGCACACTGAAAAGACTTACAATTTTATCCATTATATTTATCCTGCCAGGAAAAATCCAAATAGACCAGAGGATCACATATCTCAAGTACTACTGAGAGAGTRTATTAGAATTCAGTATTTGCTAGAAAATTTCAATTGAAAATTAAAATAAATATTTCTGACAGATTAATAACCCCAATGCTCAACAACAACTACGAATATAAACTAATCCTTTTAAAATTATTACAGATASGTAATTTGCTTGGAGACAATCTTAGTTCCCCCTGTTTGATGTCAGTGCTTAATCTCCTTGTCATGTTAAATGCAGTCTTGAACAAGAATGAGAATAATTGTTGTCATCAACAAATATGTGGTAATAAAAGAATGATTAGTCCATCAAAACAATTGCCCACAATCTGTTTATATTGTAGTTGCTAAAAGAAATGCTGCTAAATAAYGTGAACTCAATCAAAGAGTTGAAGGCCATTCCTAAAACTGATCTGTCTTATTTAAACAAATAGGAAAATAAAACCATGAAAATATATTCTAGCCAAGTGCTAGTGTAGAAGTTATCTACTTTATGCATGAACTGTGACAAAAATAAGGTTAGTAGCACTTTCATCTTACTCAAGAGAGACCAGTTTTCAACGTTAAAAAGTAGCTTTGAGTAAACTTCCTATCATTTATAAAATTAAATTTATCCATAAAATAAATGTAAACTCGAGACAGTCGGTTGACTGGTATCAGCATAATCTATTTTAAAAAGGTTTTAGAATGCAATTTTAAGTCCTTGCTTCACCAGTTGTTGATATTTTGTTAAATCACTGGATTTTATTCCATACTGTGCTTCTCAAAATATTTAAAGTTCATAGTCTCTTTAAAAAGCCCATTTTGGTTTCGGTCAACCATCTATATTATAGACACAAACATAAAAACTGCTTAATATTTAGACAGGGGAGGTAAAACCACTGCTACCAAGAGGTAAAATCTCTGCTATTCTTACTTTTTCTGAAAACCACATACATAATTCAGAACATGTTTCTCTTTTCATCATGACTTTGTTTTGCAGAACGGTTAATTCAGGTTTCATGTATTTCAGTAGAGATAGTATGTTTCTAAAAGCCTTATACATACAGATAGATTTGACAGATAAAATGCATAATCATTGTTCTTGCCAGAAGGCAGAACATACGTTTCTGTTCCTTCCAGCCCGAAAAAGTCTATATATTATTGTCACTACAGTGCTTTTATTAACATTGTAGGGCACAGAACAAAATGTTTCATTTTTCTGAGTCACTGTAAAATATAACCTCACCTTCCTCCTCTTCCCTCTCTATTTGCAATAGGATTACACAAGACTGTGATATTAAAYATTACTTTTCCTTTAGGTCAAAGAAATGATAAACCACATAGCCCTGCAAGAGGTAGATCAAAACATAAAGGTTCTCATAGTTAGTAACTTTAAAATAAGCCTGAGAGACAATGGGCTGATTCTAAAAGAATAATAATCAGAGGAGAAATGAGTTTAATGCATATTCTCACTCTCCTAACATGTCCCCAAAACACAACTAAACTAAATCCCACCATGAAAATACAGCTTAAATCCTGGCACACAATTTCTTGATGAGAAGGACCCACAGGAATATTGAATATTCACTTTTTGAAAACTAATCTTGCCAGAAATTATCTCACAATTATATTCTTCCACCCAAACCTCCTCTTTCCTCCTTTCCCAYCCTGAGCTATTTTAAATCTCCCTTTGCCTTCTCAGATGGGCTCAAACTTTCAGGTAAAAAGATGAAATGGGAGTTTCATGTTAATAAAACAAATGTTAGCAGTTAGCAAAAATTAAACATTTTTGAGGAATTATGATAAGAAAATAAGGCCTGGTCTTTTAYTGGATTTCAGAATCAGATCTTCTTAGTGATGTTTAATCACGAACATTGCTTTTTCTATCATGTACTAAAAACAAAGATGGTGATTATGTATAACATTTCCCCAAGTCAGCCTGTTTCTCAGTGGGGGAAAAAAAGCTCATTTTAGATATAAGCAGACTATTTCCAATAATTTCCAAGGCAACTGCCTACCACACTCTTTCAGAGGGAAGAGTGGAGAGTGGAGATTTGGCTTCACAAACATTAAAGCCAGTCAAGCATCAATGCATTATTTGATCATATAGATTGCATCTACATCAGATTCACAAGTGTATTTATGTTGAATAAGCAGAAACATGCAGCAGAGTGCTTACGCTAGCTTTAAGCCCTTAAATTGGCACTATACCAACAACAGGAAAAGAGGCAATACCTGATGTGGTATAAAGTTAAAGTGAGATCTAGTCTGGCATAAGGTCTGCCTACACCAAACTACTCATCAAAATATTTTGAACAAATTTAAACTGCTTTATGGAGTTTGTCAGTTCAGCATTCTGAAACACATAGTCACAGCATTTCTTATCAGAAAGTGCCTTTCTGTCGGTAGGCACTTTTAAACTGGATTTATTGTCCTGTCAAACCACTGTCCTATTCCAGGCATCAATGGAACATAAGCAAATAAGGCAACATTTTAATCAAGACAATGCTAACACTTTTAATAATTTATATCTCTAAGTTACACATCAATATCCATGCATGAATTCTTCTCCTATTAAAAATAAGCAAACAAACCAACCGTAAACATCTTTCATTAAATTAACGCTCGAAGATAAAAAGTCTTTCAACTTAAGAATTCTCATTAATATTATTCAATAGGGACTAGTAGGTAGACTTCGTTTTCGTACCATGACTTTATTTTCAGTCTACTGAAAAACAGTTTTATGGTGAAGTCATGGTAAGAAAGGCCTGAACTGTGTATTACTTTATAGAAGACCTTTGTCAAAGACATCTGTATTTCAGTGTAATAGAATGATGTTGTAGTAACCATAAGTCTTTAATTTTGATCATCTGGATTGCAAAATGTTTCCTTTTGCCACTGTACCTGAAGTGCCTGTCATCAGGACACAGGCTCCCAGCCACCAAGTGAGAGCAAATGTGACTATTACAATTTTCAGAGATCCTAGATTTCATAAACAGCAAATACTCCTCAAGGATAACATTTTGCAAATAGTCATGATACTAAAATAAAAAAAATCAGGAAGTAATTTGTCACATATACATATAAAAAATAAATTTACTTGGTAAATAAAAGAACTTTAGAATGAACAGAACAAGTTTCAAGTGAAAAAATATTTTTAGCATGTTAAAATGATAATCATTTCAAATTGTATTTATCATATAGCAGTTAAACAATACTAACACAAACCATAGTAAAACAAACATTCATAGAGTAAGAATTTTGACACAAATTTCTGTAGAAGACAAACCTGTAGAGCTCTTCAGTAGGGCTATACTGACCCACAAAAGATTAGGATCTCATGAGTAGCATCATTTAGTTCTGCCTTATGACCAAGCATACCGGACCTAGTTGTCACCAGGTATTGGAATTTCATAGACATTTAAGTAATAAGGAAAAATGCACGTATGATATTCTAAGTGAAAATAATGTTACAAGGGAAAAAAGTAAGGTTTTTATTTTTAAATATATAAATGTTTAATGGGCAACACACAATACAACACACCACACAAAAGACAGGTAAGAGCACCTATAATAGCTATAAGAATGCCTAAAATATGTTGCACACGGCCAAATATATTCTGTCTGATAATAAACATATTTGAAAAATACATTAGATAACAAGGTGCTCTGTTTAACTCAATTTGTATTATATAATATTTTTAATCTAACAAAACACTTCTATGCGGAAAAGACACTTGCATGTGAGTTTGATTCATGTTTGATTCATATTAAGGTCTGATTATATAACAGACAATATTCATATAACGTATATATTCTGGGTGTGGCACTTCTTCAGCTACACAATGTAGAAGAGATTCCATACTTGAAAGAAAGCCTGAGCTATAGCAACACATCCAAAATTAATTAATTTGTCCTAACATGTGAATCTTACCTGCAGTCACATGTTTTATTTTGATCTCCATAATRCTTTTTGTTTGCTTGTTCATTGTATAGATCTAAAAATCCCGTTAAAATTTGTGAGCGAGATACTGGGAAGCRATGGATATATTCATTTTGACGTGTTCCATTTCTGTTAGTAAAAGTCAGTCCAAAAAGGAAGAGCTGGAAGCTTCTTGAAAAATTTCATTCTCATAATTGTATAAAGGATATATAGTGTATGTGTGTAAATATTTACATTTCAAATAAAATGAACTAATTTTGAGGAATTTTCTCCAAGGATAAAATCTCTTCAAATTTTAATGTCTTCAAGGCCACTTCAAGAAACAGCCGATCTACTAAAGCTGCATGTACCCTAGCACAGTGGTCTAAGAACAGTACTTGGCTGACAGATGAGAGATGCCATAATAATTGCTAGATTTGACTGATTTCTCCCCAGGCTGGCGAAAGCTGTGAACACCGTGTAAATAGTGAGACAGTGAGTCATATTACCTTTACATCTTAGGCAATTTACTTCTCTGGGGTCAGCAAAGATGGGATTCAAAGCTAATTCTTTCTATTGCTTCTGGATGAAAAATATTTGCAAGCAGCGGGTCGGTATTCATGGACTTTGGCTTTAGAGCTCCCACCGACTAAGAGCTGCTCTCAGGGAGATAAGAGGATCATCAGTCCCTTGCTGCTTAGGCTGAATATTGAAGCTCAGTGTAATGGCATGGACCCGTTCTCTAAGTATTAAGCTATAAGACAACAATATCTGTGTCGGGACAGTTTCAAGCCATGTGATAGTACTAAGAGGGCTTTATTTAAACCATTCCCACAGTTGTGTTGATATTCTCAGTTTACTTTTTGTCTGATGACCTCTGTAGTGTAATAAAGTACAAAAAAAMCCAAAAACCCCTTTCGTGTAGATTTTTATTAAAATCCAAAACAATGAACATGTTCTACAAAAATTTAGAAGTTTTATCATAAAAAAGCATCAWCATACATTCTCATGTTAAAAATCCTACAAAGGATCCATGACTCCCAGAATAGACTTGAGTCAAAAAGGCTGTCCATAATCATTGCAGAAGTGCTTGAAAGTGGCAGTATTGTTTATATTGCAGTGATCAGCTGATGTGTTATAGGGAAAGCTTTTTTTTTTTTTTTTGGTAAGTAATAATCAATGGAAACAGTTGAAGCCCAATGGCCTTAACAGTAAGGAATCTTCTCTTTCTTGACTAGTTATGACTATTTTCTCTTGCATGGTTGTGATTATTTAAATAAGCAAAATGAGTAAGCATCTCATATCCCTACCAATGATACCATTTGAATTTTCTGAACATTTTTCCTTTTCATAATAGCTATGCACCAGTATAACTTCATTCATGTCCCTGGTAATGTCCCTGATTTACAGCAGCATAAGCAAAAAAACCAGTCACACCTTGAAGATAACAACTTAAATCATCTCCCTGTTTGGTATTTTATTACATAGTAGGCACCACTGCAAAATTTATGGCTCATTCCCACAGTTCTATATAAGACTTGATGCACAACTAAGGCAATAAGAGTGTGTGAAGAGGTATCTCGAGCCTTTCTATATATTTCTTCAGGCCTGAGACATCTTGGTASTGGTCCAACCCACAAGCATAACGTGGAGCTGTTCTCCACTTTAGAAGACTGCTCATCAAATGAGGAAATCATATAAAATGATTTCTGGAAAATCCCCTTTCCTCATCGCCTTATGCTTGATGAATAGAAGATACTGGTCCTCTAAGAGTTAAAAGAAATTCACAATCAGCAGCACTTGGAAGAGACCTTCCTATAGATTTGCTACAGAATTAAAGAACTTTGCCGGTGCATACAAAACAGTATGTATTATGAACAAAAAAMMCCACCAACAAATATAGATAATATTMATTATTTGTCACAACCAGAAGCCATTTGATAAAAACAGGCTGTCTTAATTAATATATGGTGATAGTCAAAGAGGAAAACAACACTCTTCAGAAACAGATCCATGGACAAGYACTACAGCAGATTGACACTTAAACCAAAATGCACGTACTTGATCAGATGAAAGTGTTTCTATAAGAGGCATGAAAGGGATGAAAAACTGCTGAACTATTTCTGAGAATTAAATACCTGCTCTGATGAATGGGAAATAATGAGACAATTGACAAAACCAAATGAAATACATTTCCATATCCTAACCCAGAACAGATAATCTTTTCCATCATAAAATGCTTATGACACCAACTGTTTTGCAATGATAGGACTGTCATTTCACAAATAAAAGCCCTGCAAAAGTGCTGAGATGCCCAGGAACAATTTAACAGTAATAATGGAGAAAGCAAGCGGCCAAAGTCTGTAATCAGTCATTCAATCAAAGGGATGCTGCATTTATAATAATTACAAGAACAGACTTTTTCAATTAAAGCTCATGCTTCATCATTTATGTAAACAGGCTCTGAGCTGTAATTTCAGCACTGATGTCAGTGTGCACTCTCACACACCGGGTTGTAGATAGATGAGGCACAGAGTACCTGCATCCTTGGTTTGACGTCATCAGCCCATGAACAATAAAGCAGGAAATTTGAAGCCTGATATAGGCAAGTATATGCACACAGAGGGGCTTCTCTAGCATGTTTGTGTGGGTACTTAGGTAGAAAACATGGTATTATTGTTATCTATTAATACACATTTCGGAAAAGTAGGAAAACGAAGTATAAAATAAAAACCCCTTTGTTCCCCAGTGAGAATGGGAGTCAAAGACAGGCAAAAGGTGGAGAACAGCTGAAGCCTTCTTTTTGGGCTAGAGAGGGAGAGCAGAGGTCTGAGCACCTGCAGCAGCTCAGTGAGAGCAGCAGTGCAGCTGGAGGTTGCTGTCCCCGGGAGGAGCAGCTGCAGGGCTGTGCCATCCTCAGGCCAGCCTGAGCGCTGGCATTGCCACACACGAGAAATAATGGGACTATAATGTACGGTCATTAAAGAGGGCACTAAAGATACTATCATTTTAAGCTCGCTCTCCAAGTAAGGCTTTTGCTGAAGAGAACTTTTTGTTTTCAACAATTTTGGTTGATTTTTATTCAACATTTGAACTAAAACCTCATGCTGCTGCGGGTCTCACCTCCAATCTGTAGTTAAGACTTGGCACGGCTGCATGCTTTGTTCCTCTGCACTGAAGTCCTTTATTTGGAGGTTATTAGTAAGAGCATAGGAAATGACAGAACTCTTCCTATTTATTAATGTACATCGACAGTATCCAGCCACACGTCCCTGAACAGCTAGCCCCACTCTCCCAATGGTTTCTACAAAGTCCTATCTCTCTCATCTCTTTTTCCAGTCCAGTATCACATTTTTCTTTCTTCCCTAAGCTTTATAACTCAGAATATTGAATTTGTTTTTTGAACTTAAAGCAACAAATTCTTTATTAAAATCCACTCCCAATAGGTATCTTCACGGAGTTTCAAAGGACAAAGATAAACAAGTATCCAACAGCTAAACACCAAATTTACTTCAAGTACACAAGCTGGGAGCTGCAAGGAGCCTGTAGACTCCAGCCATGCCTCATTTCCAGTCTGGGAAAAGTTTAAGCTTTTAAACTTTTTTAAACCTTTAAACCAAAAACTTTGGTGAATGACTGCTAACTCTGAATTGCAATGGAACTCCTATTATTATTCATAGTTATTTCTTCTATGAAATTTATTTTAGTATCTTACAATGTATCATTTTGATCAAACAAAAAGTTGGAAGAATATAAGCATTCACCAAGACGAAAAAAGACAAAAAGGMTTTTTGAATAACTGGCGAATGAAAGAATTTTTAAGAGTTTTTCTTTCTTTTTTTCCTTTTTTTTCTCTACTCAATAATATTATGATATTTTTAATCAGTTTTGCACAGATAAAATTCAATATGCAGTTTTAAAGAATACATTATCGTGGCCCAATTGAATTGAACATAGTGGTATGTTGTCCATTGTGCTTAAATTGTCATCACCGTGAAAATGAATCAGACTGAAGCAACATCAGTCTACATGTGCTGTGAATAGTGCAGTCTCAGTTCTTTCAAAGATCAGTAAAGTAGAATATAAGTGATGGGCAATCTTAAAGAATTTTAAGACGTTGTATTTGAGATCTTATGTTACTTTTTATAACAAATATTTTCCAAAGTGTTTAATAAGCAATTCATCAAGGTCAAGGCTATCTCACTTTGGATAGGGCATAAATCAGATGTTTACGTGATGCCATTTTAGCTCACAAACATTACAATACTCACTGGGAGTGTATCTTATTTTTTTCACTCAGAGAAACATAAATACAATTAACTGCCCTTGAAATCTTTGGGAGTGGGATTTACTCTCATTATGTAGGAGAAGTCGATACTAGTCGACTAATTACTGGACCACTCTGTCCATTAAAAAGGCTATTTTCAAAAACTTCARCTTTTCTCCATTCTAAAGATTCTTGCTAATATTTTCAAAGGTTATCTCAATTTCTGTCTTCTTTACATTCTTTTAAAATTATTGTCACAAAAAAGTTTATGATTTTTATATTATTGTTTAAAATGTTAAGAAAATCTGTTGTTTTGCCCAAGTAGATTTTGCCCAAACCACACAGGCTTTTTTTTGTTTTGTTTCTCACTTTTTATGGGGTTTTTGATTGGGTTTACTGATTTGGAGTAATAGCTTGACCAGCACAATACAGGTGTTCTATGATACACTTTGAGTGATCAGCTGATGGCAGTATTCCAGATTTAATCAGTAACATGCATGTTGTATCAACYCAATAAATATTTTGGGTTTTGGTAAGAGATGGGCCAGGGGAAAAGCTTAAATTGCTTCTCATATGAACACTATGTAAGAAGCTATACATATTCATAAAGTCATTACCAAAGATAAAATTTGTGTAGTTTGTACTGGAAAACACTGGAGTCCAGTGACTTGGATGGTTTCTAGGGAGTATCCTGCTGACTAGTGATCTCACTGGAATACCCTCTGCTGAAAGAAAGGGCATCGCAACATGGACCTTAAATGAAATTAGACCTTTTGAATCTGACAACAAATTATGCTTTATTAATTTTTTTTTTGGCATTCCCCCCTGATTTTCATGGCTTATAATTGCAAGAACCTCTTACCTCAGCAACCATTTATCAGAATGAGAAGGAATATGTCAAGAAACCCTTTAAAGCTTTTCAGAATGCTCTTAATTAGCTAGAGCAGMACTGTTGAACTAAATGAAGTTTGCCCTTCCTTTTACTACTTTCTGCACAAGATTCCTCACATTTCCAATATGCCATTTTAAAATCACTCTAGTTTTTATTGAGGTAAGCATCATAATAAGACTTTATAGCAAATGTTTTTGGAGAGGATACTAATATGAAGAAGAACTGCAGTCATTGAATTGTAATATAAGTTTCTCAAATATTGCAGTAAATTTTATCTCAAATCTATTCTAAATTCTAAAACCACTCGAGAAACCTCCCTTTTCCTTAAAACCATGCTTGGAAGAAGTGGGGGAACAGCAAAAGTTCTCAGAGAATCTGCAGAGCTGTTGCTTACCCCAGCAGTTTCTAGGGGCATGGAGCAACAGAATATACTAACTTGATTAAAACATAATGTGTTCTTCCCTCCTACCTTGTTTTATTTTTGGCAGTAGGCATCTAAAAATATTAATCTTTCATAATGAGTGAAAAAGAGAAAAAAAGGATATAATACTAAATGTATACTGGAGGTATACATTTTCTCTCCTATTCTCACATGTGCTCTTGAAATACAAGATGAAACTTCTTSTTGTGTCTATGTCACAGAATAATAAAATAATAATAAAAAACAACAGCCAGTGTTATCCAAAGATTAATGTGGGCCTATCTATCTCATATATTTTGTTACTTTACCTCCATGTTGTATGTCTTCCCCATAAAGATAGGGAGCATATTATCCAAGACAGTGATTGTTGTTGTTGTTGTTGTTGTTGTTGTTGTATTTTAACTCTTGGAAACATTTGAGCTGCAGAGTATTTCCAGTAGAAATACAGACAGACTGGGTAGCATGTATATGATTTTTTATGAGGGCTTTCTAAGTGATAGCTTAGCAGAAGCTTCTGCCCTCTATGGAACAAGGATCACAGGTTGAAGATTGTCCTCTTTCTAAACAAAGAAAGGTATCACAATTTCAGACTTGAAGTGAGATGACTAAAACATTAAAGATTGTCTGTGTGTCTCGAGAGAGGACAAAAAGAACATTTTAAAAGAATTAAGAGATAGGAATGAGGTTAGATTATCTTGCGATATATACAAAAGACTTCATTACTGTTCTATCAATATCTGGATGCAAAACACTGCAATCTTGCACAAAGTGATTTCACAAAAGTATGCACAGGATACGGACAATACACTCAAGTTAGGACAGATAACTGCAAAATGACAACCCACATCTTTTTATATAGCATGATAAGCGCTTGGCAACAGCAAAAAAAGACAAAAAAAATCAGATTGCTATTAAATAGACTCATGAAATTACAGGTCGCCAAGAAATGCAAATTTGTTTTTCTTAGGAAAGAAGAAAAAATTCATCGAATGGTCTACCAATAATATRTTGTCCTTGTAGAGTAGATAAGAAAAGCCCATGTTTTGAACCAAAAGTAAAAATCAACAACATAATTACAATAACTCTTGACTACAGCTATTGAATTAGGAAATATAAATGGACAGAAACGTAATGCTTCCTTTATAKGAGGAACCTTATGAAATGGCTTAAGGAAAAAAAAACATAAAGTGTCAGAAAAGTAGTTATTTAGTATTTAATATCTATTTTTAAATTGTATTCTTATCCTAAATATAAAATGCACTTTTTATTTAAAATTTATTTCAAGATATTGCAAGAAGATTAACAAGACATGAAGTCATGTATTATTTTGCAGAGAATTTCAAAGCTCCAAAGGGCCAAATCTGCTGCATAAAACTGAAGAAGCTACCTAATATAGTAATTTTAAATAATGTAGATCTTCTATAGTCTGTACTCGGAAAGTATTGAGTTTTAGGTGTCCTTTATTCATATATCAAATTTCACAGGCTCCTAATGCGAAAGTCCTGATGAAAGATTCAGCAAAGGAAATGGCCAGGTGACAGGCTATGAAGCATTTCTGCTTTAGCAGCTGGTAGACACTGGCTGAAACACAGCTGAATGATCAGATTTAACAGATATATTCTAAAATTTTATAGCATTTTTTACTATTCTGGCATCAAGATTACATGGGGAAATGACTTCTGTGCTCTGTGGCTGGGCAAATGAACAAACAATGGAAATACTAAAATGCCCTCTAATTCATTTTACATACTTTAATTTGCAGAAAACTGCAGGAACACATAGGAAATTCCTGAAGGATTAGCCTAAGGAGCTTTGAACAGAATGATGCAAACCCTTCCAAACATTTAGGATTTTGGATATTCTCTGATTATTTATAATGACTTATCAGCCTTGCTACTTTGTAAGTGCTGGAAATTTATGTAGCTGGTAGAAAACATTTGTAGAGGCCTTTAACTTCTTTGAGACAATGCAAAATAATATTCTGATTCAAATCTATTCCAAAATAAAAGAGAGAAAAAATAAAGTCCGCAATAAAAAGAGTGATGCAGGTTGGCTAACTGAGGCCAGAGGTTCCCCGTTTTGATGAACAAAAGCAGATTTATGTTTCTTGCACCTTTAGCACTAGCTACAAAAGATAATTTTCTTACAGACAAAAATCCTATCTACTTCATAGATAGCTTCTATTTCTAGGTCTTTTTGGTTTTGGCATGTACTTAAAAGTTCAAGTGCTGCTTTTGGCTTAAATCCTATCCCACTGAAGACTACATTTTTACTTTTTGAAATTCTTCCATCTTCTAYCATAACCTATCTCTTGGCAGGCACATTTAGAGTATTTCTTCAGTTTTATTAAATTGCTCTGTCACGGATTTACAATGAAATGTGAGAAGTAATTTCTGTTTCTAAGTTTTCTGTGGGAAAGAACCATTACTGTTTTCTTTAAGGGGAAAACACACATGGTGTTATTGGTGCAATCCTTATAGAAGTAAACACTTCTTTATGTGAGTACACTCACAGAAAGAATTATTTCTGTGAGCAAGTGTTCACCATTGAGTATGGATAGCAAAAGCAAAGTCCAAACAGGGAAGAACGACCCAAAAAAGCAGAATGACCCAAACAGGATGACTGAGAGTAATTCCTAATTTTGAATTTCTTGGAGAAGGGCCAAACACTAACTAGATTTGCTGAATCAATTTGCAAATTAAAAGTTAATGTGGATTTTTAGGCCAAAATTTTATTTGGCCTTATTTGTTTAAAATTATGCAAACTGCTTAAAATTTTCACTATCCAAATTCTATAGAGCAAGAAATACTATTATGTTTAAGCTAGCTTAAAAAAAAAATCATTCTGCAATTCTTTTTCATTCTAAGCAATCTTAAACTGTAAAAAGCAAGATGTTAAATTATAGCATGCATTAATGCTATCCATTATGATTTGTTGTATAAGAAGACATTCTTTTTGTTCCTCAGTTTTTAATACTGTGACCTTGTGAAACAGTGCTAAACCACATGCCAAAGACCAATAGCAATAAAAAAGGAGTTATGAAGGTAGATATATCTTTTCCTCATGTTTATATGCAAGCTTGTTTCGCTTATATTTTGCTGCTTCTTAGCTGTGCTTTTACTAGGCAAAGTTGCTCTTGGCTTTTGAATTTTGTTTTAGTTTAGGAGAATATGATGTATTAATGAAAGGTATCTTCTGTTGGTCTGTAATTCTTTATACAGGAACCTATTATTTATAAAAAATGTAAAATGTATTTATGCCTTATGTGTGCACACACAAAGATAAAGGTAAAACATTTTTCTTTTTTTTTTCATTACTCAAGCTATTTTATGTTAAAAGTCAGCAAGGACTTAAAGGCACAATCTGGATTACAGGTAACCTTCAAAAGCAAGCATTGTGATTTTTTAAGGCCAGGGGTATCATGCCTTTTAAGTGAAACCACTCCACTATAGAAGTTCTGTAGTATTCAGCCTTGTGGTTGTATAAACTTAGTGTGATTTTTCTGTGTGACACCGATTTCTCTTTTTTTTATTATTTTTTTATTGTGCAAAACAGTGAGGTTTGCACCATGGCGATGAGCTGTTCTTGGTAAAAGCCAATTGTCGAGCTGTTCTTATTGACAAGATTAGTAAGACATGAAAAACATTGGTTTTATCTTAGTAGTGTAATCAAGGCCTAAATAATCAAGTGCAAGGAAGATACAAATGGAGGCAAAGATCTTTAAAACCTAATTTTAAGATCCTGTGAAATGTGTCATCCTCAAATACTGTTACTCAGTTTTTAAAAATCTTTTCAGGTCTTTATGTGTAAACATTTTCATGGGCAGATGGAGAATTTTAAGCCCCGAACATATTTATTGAATTGCTTTTTCTCCTCTAAAATATATATATTTTTATATATATATATATATTAAATCCACCTTCTTACTCTACAACGTATTCATTATCACATCAACTCACACTACTAATTAAGTTAWATTTTACTGCTAAATAACTCCCAAAGAGCCAATTTATCTAAGGCAGTATGAGCACATATTCATTGCTCCTTATACATCACCAGCTGTTATTATTAAATGACAGTCATTTCAGGCTGCAAGTTTGAAATAATTGCAATTATGGAAACACTTTTATACTGTATTTAGCAGTGAGTTTGGATGTTGTATTACCGATACTGACAATAACTTGGATATGGGTAGGCACCAATCAAGTACTTTCATTTTAGAGTTGACAAGACATTCGGAGAAAACCGTGGAATTTTCATGTTCATTTCTTGAATGTAAAAAGCTTAGCCATAAATCCACGTGAAGTGCCGAAGAGAGTTTGAAGGACTGTTCTCTGGAGAGAGCGTGTCCTTTCCGGGGGTGTMGCTTACCTTCTCACACACCCAGGAGGACGGCAGCAGCAAGTGACCTTTCCCACGGCAACAGCCCATCTCAGTCAGAGATGGGTGCTAGGAGAGGGTGGAAGTGACATTCACACTCCGCTCCTTCTCCACCCACGTCCCACTCCTGTCCGCTGCACTAAGACTGCCAATACGAGCAGGTACCTAGAGGTAAAGGCATACTTCATCCTCCCTTAGGCTTCCGCACAAATACCTCACCTTTACTTGGTTGTAAGCATTGCTGCGGACAGTTCAGGGAGCTCTTCCCTATGAAGAGTGAGTATTATTACTGCATGTCAAACTCGAGCAATCAGAGGGAGAGAAAACTGTCCTTTGCATACATTTCTCAGCTCACTGATAAAACTGAACTAGTCTATCATGAGATCTACTACAGCACACTTTCACAGGTTTCAACAGCCATAATACATGTAAGAGAAGTGAAAATCTTGACTTAGGTTCAGGATTTATTAGACTTGTGTTTCAGTGGGAGCGTGAAAAAAATCTGCATACTTCCCCAGAGGAGCATTCTTGTGTTTCTAATAATACACTTCCAAAATGATGCCTCCTGTATGTCAGTTGATACACATATTGAGATATTATTCTATATTCAAAGTTTAGTTTCCCCTAAAATTATACTGAATTAAAATTGCCATTTATGAGACACAAAACATATGGCAATGAATGAAAAATATTCCAAGTATTTTTCCCATGTTGAAAGTATTACAATGCTTGTTTTTCATCCTTTGGTCAAAGGGAAAGCCAATCAAGAATATAACAACAGGAACTGTAACAGCTCTACAAATAAACTTTTTCTTTTGAGTTCTACTGTGTTCATACAAAAACRTCAGTGACATGAAGAATATTATTTAAGGTAATCTAAAAGTACAATATTTTTCACAGACAACTTCTGGAAGGTGTTTTCTTTTTTCCCAAAAGTGTTATTTTACTGCAAGTTTATGACCCTGCTTAGGGATTCACTTTCTGCCTTAGTTGTATGGGAATTAGGAGAAACAAATGCTGTACCCTCTTTTGGAGTATCCATTAAATCACTGATTTTAATTTCTGTGATACTTTACAATGCAAAACATCTCAGATCTTTCCTCTATGTCCTGAATTTCACTTAGTTTTATGAAAGGAAGTAAAACCAGTAAAGTAAAACCAGTAAAGGAAGTAAATCCAGTTTTCCTGGACTGGATACTGTTGTTTTTGAGCATGTTCTAAACTTCTATCACAACTGTAAATTGATTATGTGAACATTACATTAYGAAAGAAGTGGAATGAAATGATTAAGATGTTGTCAAGTAACATAAAGGRGTATGTTGACAAAAGCCTGTTCTTTTTTAAACTGAAAAAAATACTACTATTTAAGGTTTACAATTTAAATGTAATAAAAAGTTCAAATTCCAAAAGATACCAATCAATTTCAGTTTAAGAAGTAAATCATCATCAAGTTATGTCAATTATTGCATTTAAAATCTTAAACAAATAGCTTAAAATCCAACCAAAGAGAACTGGCAATAGAAAATGATACACACACACATATACACACACACACAAACATTTAAGTTTGCCAAACAAAGCAGATCATATATATCGCTCTCTAAGCAAATTCACCCAGAGTAGCTCTTATTCCTAGAATTATTTTGTTTTAATCTTGAAATTCATACATCCACTTTATGTAGATTTAATTGGGCACCCTGAGGTTAGGTTCTGAAATACACACATAGTCTTATTGGAAGAAAAATACTAAAACACCCTGGCATTCATTAGCTAGTGAGAAGCTACATTGTGCCAAATTGGCTATCCATTTTTATGTGGTGATTTGGGAAATAGTTTTCACCACTAGCTTACGAAATGACTACAAGAAACCTGCTTATGTAAATTTGGGAATCCTGCTGAGGTTGCTGACAAATGATAAACTGAAACAGAGAGAAAACAACCAATGCAAATAAAAAGCAATTTGCATAAATTTTGGTCAAATGGAAGGAAGTTAATGGACATTGCACTTWTTTATAAGACACTTGCCTTGTAAACTGTAGATTTCTCCAACGCTGTTCTGCCGGGTGATATGATGCCAGTATGCACTGCGAGGAAGTGAGATTGACTTGGATAATGTCATTGGTTCAGACAGACTGGTCTGGAGCTAAAAAAAAAAACCCAAAGCAAACAAATGACAGATCATACACGACTCTATCTATAAGATAAATCTCTAAACTTAGAATTGCACCAGTGTTGTTAGGAAACTACAATTTCCTGAATTACCATAGTTTTTATATTATCATTTACAGTGTGGAATAACCATCAGCACTGTAAACACTCAGAAAAGCCTTGCAAGTGTATACTTTGATATTTGCGCTTATAAGCAGAGGTTTATTAGCACATAGGGATATGTCCCTATTTGTCTACAACTACTCCTGCTGCTGCCAGAAAAAGTTCATTAAAAAAAGTTCARAAGTCTTATCACAAGAATTACACTCTGAAGGAGATCTGACAATTTAAAGTTTACAAAATTAGAAAGATTCTTGTTTATGGAGACAACGACACATAAGAATAATTTTGCAWCAACAGAAGAATTATGTGAGTTACTTTACTATGCTAGTATAACAAGGCTTTGTAGGGTAGGAAAAATAGATAATATTAATTAATTTTAATATTCAAGTGATTCTCTTGTAATTTATTCACAAAAAAATAAAAAGAGCTGAATTCTAGTCTTGAGGCAATAGACAAAGCTCTTTATTGGTACACGCTCTGAACAAATTAATTCCAGTATGGAAAACCACTTTGGCTATGGTTCAGTGTCTCAAAGCTAAAGGCTTTAAAAGACTCAAAATTCATTCTTACTATAAATTAAGGTAAGAAGCACTGAGGTAGAAGAATCATAATGGAAGCATTTGCAGTACTGTATTTTCTCAGTTTCTCTAATATAAGATCAATTTCTGATACCAACTTTTGGACAAGACCTTATGTGTGCAAAGGTACCACAGGACAAGATGAGCTAGATTTCTTTGAGGATTCCACAGAGAGGAAAAACAATTTATATTTAATAAAAGTATCATGTTTAGAAAAACAATACTTTAAAAATCTTTTTAAAATTGTCAATTCATTTTTAACTTGAGACCATAAAATATAAACATTAAACTGAGACTTATTCCTCCATGAAGTTAATTTCTCCATGAAGTTCATCTTATTAGATGCTAGATTCTTATTAACTAAGATTTTGCTTTTAATCTTTTGTATCAATATTGAAAGAACACACATTAATAGTCAAATACAAGTGGAAAATCAATGAGAGTAATAATCARTGACAGAGCAAATTACAAATTACTCTTCACAAGAAAAAAAAATTATCAGATTTTATTGCAGAGAGCTGGAAAATAAACTGGCAGAGACCTACTTTTTACAGAGAACATCTTATGTGCCAGACAGTGGGTGTTTCAAGGAAAAACTTGTAGTCAATGTGTGAAGAAAACACCCATATAAACATAGATAAATCACTTTAAAACACATTGGTATRTAACTTTTTGCCATATTATTTATTACATCTTAATATGCAGAGATATGCCATTTCAGGATCTATTTTCTGCAAGTGTAAATGATCCTGTTAAATAACAATGTTAAAAAACAAAACAAAACAAACAAAAAAAMCCCCACTATATGCAGATCAGGGAATATGATCCCTAACTGTTTACTTTTTAAATAATTAKTCTCTCAGATTTGAGGCTCCTACTGCTCCACGCTATTGGAAGAGATCATGGTGGATAAGTTTAAAGTTTAAAGTTCATCCTAGATTCTCTTCTTATCTTTGTCTTCTTCCTTTGCCCCAGAAAAACAAAAACAAAACCCGAACAACTTGTGCTCAATCTTTCTTTCTGAATCAGCTAAGTCAGAGAGCATCTCCCTCAGCAAAAGCAAGTAAAGAACCTTTCATTTTAATCTCTAAACATACCTTCAGTTACCTACATATATTTTTCCTGCCCTTAATTTAACTTATAAACACCTTTACAAACTATTTCCCCTATTTCCTCAGTCTTATGCACCACTTATGTACAAAACTTAATCTAAGCTTCTCCACATGCATCCCTTTCTCTATAAGCTGCCATGGGGTACTATACTTGCAACTTGCACTCTCCTCAGGATCTAGCAAAGCAGACTCAGCTGCATTAACATCAGCAGTTCAGAAGCAACTCATAATAGCAGAGGTAGCACAGGCACTTAGAAAAAAAGAAATGCTTTCCTCTGCAAAGGAACATATATTAATCTCTTGTGAATAGGTGCAGAAACTTAGAAAAAAATATAACTTGTGTTTCAAATCAAACAATAATGTAGCATTAACTAAAATATTAATCTAGAGTGATTTTGCTACAAATATTTCCCAAGCGTAGTAAGACTTAAGAAAASAAAAAGCATAGCTCAGACTTTTCTGCCCAGTTTATGAGGAAGCAAATCATGTAATTAGAACTGGAATGAAAATAAAAGTAGAAATGAATACATCAGTTTTGCATCAATCCTAGGACTTTTTGGTGAGAACATAAAAATAASTCTTAATTGAAATGTTTCCTTTACCTGATATGAAATTGCACAGAGGTTAGGTTTCCTMTAGTTTTTTGAACTGCATGGTGAACATTGCTTTTCCTGCCTAGTTATCCAAAATCTTTAGTCATATAAAGTCTTTCCATTGCAAGTGACAACTTTATAATTCTTAAAGGGCTATTTGGTTAAAATAGAATGAGAAAATGAGAAATGAGAAAAAAATCTATAAATGCCTCACTGTAGGTTGTTCCCAATATTTTTCATTATTGTTCTTTCATGAAACAAAGCTTTAAGGCTAAATTTACTTTTAATTCCCATAGGCCAATTTCAGTGAGTTAAATAGATTTGTTACTCTGATTTCAGTAAAAAATACAATTCCAAGAATGGAACCTATTAAATTTATTAGGGCTCTGGGCTTTGATCTGTTTGGCATAATATTCTCTCATTTTCTTTTTGCATTGAAAAAGTCAAAAGAATGAAAGTGACAGAAAATAATGCTTGGCTTGGGGAGAAGAACAAAGTTATAAACAGATCATTCAATTTTTTAGCCTGCAATAAAGTGAAATCACTCTTTACAGATACATTTTGCAAATAGGTTATTTTATTATGGATAAAAAAGACTAGCTCATTTCTCAKTACAGTTTTTAAACAAATAGCAAGAGAACCAGGTCACAGAAGATTAATAAGAACTAAMGACTAGTGCAGAAGTAGGAATAAAATTTCCTTCACTATTTAGATTCTTTTGCTTTATAATTCTAAAGAAGGCTCTACTGTGTGCTATACTTTGAAGAGGAAGAACAGTCAAGAAACATATTTCACTTATTAATTCTCCACAAACTGAGAGTAGAAAAATATTGATTCACTTTACTTGCATTCACAAAGAGGAATGAGGAGCATTTAGGCATTTTAAGGATCACACGCTCTAAGTGGTAACATCAGCTGAGCTTGTGTTATAGAATAAGCAAGAGGGAAGATGTAAAACACTCATTTTGAAAAACAAAATTTYAAATAATGATCATGGGAGAAGTGTCATATTTACCTTTATTTGCCATAGCAGACTCTGTTGAATCTTGTTCAACTGCGAGTCTACCAGGCCACACAGATATATTCTACAAAAAACCTCTCATCCTTTATTCCAAGGCAGATTATTCTTTCTAAAGCAYGGAGTTTTGCCCTTTTCTACTGATTTTTTCTTGTGCTAAACAATTTACCCAGCTGGTCAYCCTGAATTCTAAGTCTCTTCAGTGACCCACTTCCATATTGTTTTATCCATGTTAAGATTTGCAGATTTAATAAAAAGATTGTGCCTTCATACAGTATTTCTGGTTTAATAATAATCCTTCATCCAGGATTTCTAAAAAATGCGTAATAGAATTGGATGCAGGATATATTCCTGTGMATGTCTAACCAGTACAGTCTTTTCTTTAATAATGTATTATCAATTATTACCTGACTCAGTGATTTTCCCATAACCTAATCAACCTCACTTAGGTAGATTATGAAATAATCCYGTATTATTTGGATTGTCTGAAGATGTTGACTAATATATTAACACAAATAGCTATCAGCATACTTTTCCTTTACTATAACTTGCTTTATGTTTCTTTTTATGTTTTTAACCAGCATGTTGTTACTGACAGAATGCACAATATTGGCAAAGGATCACAAATTTATGCATTTTTTTTCTGAGAAGACCTATATAAAAGCCAGCTATGAAAGTCATTTCTGTTATTTCAACCTTTATAATAATATATTTCAAGCATCCAAGTTTTCAGGAGCTATTCTAACCTTATTATGACCTTTTAGGGAGTTTCTTAATTATGGAGGAAAAAAACTCAAAATAATACCACTTTGCAGTGCCAGGGTGGATGATGATTATTCTTTGGCTGTGGAACMATATTATGTATGAATAATGAGGTGATTGACTTTTCTTTCTTTCATTTTTTTCTTTTTTTTTTTTCCCCCGATCTCCCTGGCCACACTATAAAGATTAATTTGGGCATTTTTTCCCTTTTCCTGCAAAAACCTTTCTTTTTTTTTTTTTAACCCTCTGGAAGCTCATAATAAAACACTTTTTTTTTGTCTGATAGAATGGTTTAATTTTGAGAAAAGTAGCTGAATTTTATAGTGTATTTGGATTATATTATTTGAATATCAGCAAGGTGTGTATCTTCACCCATATTCTGTCCATATTCTGTTACRAAATTGTGGTTTTGTTTCTTTTTTCACAAAAGAAATTTCTCATCCATGGGAATGATACTAATTACAGTGATGGCAGAAGGTCAGGTTCTTACATCTTTACAAGGTTTGAACTATTTATTATTCATAGAACACGTCTTAAATACTTTATTCGGTCTTCACTGCATAAAGCTGTTTGCCAGCAATACAGCAATATAGTAATATATAGCAGTTTAATTGGTACTGGCATAAACACAGCTGAGAATATTTCAGACCTTGATTTTACAGTATCTCTTAGTGGGAAAAAACAGAACTGAAAAGGTGGGAATCACTATCACAGTGGAAAAACTGCTACTAGGTTGTGCTAATTTGTTTAATAAATGTATTTAATGGGGAATCGAGTAGCTCACAGACAGTATTTGCAGATATTGACTGTGCTTCTTGTTACCATGGATGCTTTATCTAAATGAAAAGAGATGTGGGCGATGAAAAAAAACACAGACTTCTGCAGATGGATGTCTGCTATCTGCAAACATACACAATTTTAGGATAACACTGAGTAGAATTATAAAACAATTTCTTTAAACTTTAGGGCAAAGTCTTCACTTTTCAAAAAATGAAAATGGGTTGGATCTTGAAAGTGCTCACTACTGGTGAAGCTATTCAAAGGTGTGTCTATTTCTAGGTGGGAGATGGACAGGATCAGAGCAAAAATCCAGAACAACCTCCTCCTCGCCAATACAGTTTTTTCTTCAAGTCAAATGTGGAAATGAATCAATTCTAGAGCAGTTTATCATATGTTCTCATAAATACTTAAAGAGGAGATTGGCAAGGAAGGCACACAACTGATTTAGATCAGCTTAAACTGTATTGGATTAGAATAACCTTCAAAGATATGCTCTAGATGTCATCTATCTCAAGCAGTTCATCAAGTACGAACTATCTGTATCAGTATGAACAAGTACGAACTATCTGTATCAGTCCCACTATAAATGTTTGTTAGTGGTGATATAAAATATGAGTCAATGATGAGCTGCGAGAAGAGTAGTTTTGTTTTTAATTGAATTAATAGTACTAGTAATGGAAATATTAGACATTAATAGTAGACCAGTTAAGCACAGGAGATAATTATCTGGTTTACCAAAAGCAATATTTGATCTCCAGAAAGAAAGAGCAATTTTTAAACTGAAAAGGCAAAGTGTCAAGTCCAYCTTCTGAAAAACTAGAGATAAATCAGCTGGGGTAGGAGAGAATGAATTGAAATGCAGCAGTTGCAGAAGACCAAGAAAGAGAGAGCCCCCAAACAACAGCGTGTTTCACCAGGATTAGTCTTTCTCAGGGGAACTGAACCAAAGATTTAGGGTATACCACATGACTATCTTTCATGGGATTTGTCAAGTCAAAGTTAAAAATATAGAAGCTTGCCATCAGTGCCAACTTAAGAGTCTTGTCCTCCTTCCTCTAACTTTTACTGTCCTTGCTCTAGGGGTATCGCCCCCTCTGCTAATGTTACTCATGTCTGATCTCAGCCTGACTGGCACGAAGAAGACTTCAAAGTAAGCGAGTAATTTCACCACCTGTTTGTGAAACAAGCACTTGCTCAAAAGTATGACAGCCCCTAAAAAGAGGGATCTGGGACAGCCAAAGYGCCACGTCCTAATGTTACTTGAGAGTACTGAACGGGCAGTCCTTTGACTTCATGGAAATTAGCCAGTTTGAGAGCTGGTAAGGGAAGAGTCACAGCATAAAAATGGTGTCTCGGTGTCTTTTGGTGTCATCAGACTCCAAAAAATCTCTGGAGTATTTTGCAAGAAAGGAGAAGTAAAGTACAAAGTCAGAATGTCGCTGWCAGACAAAGTTTATCTGAGTATTGTGAAAAGATGCCTGGAGTCTGGGTCTGAAAAGTCAAAATTCTAAGGCTTATTTACATGTTTTGGTAACAAAATACTACAATCTGAATCAAGAGCATTTACTCTTGCTTTACACAAATTAAAGCAAATTAAAGCAAATAGCTCAGGCTTCACAAGCTCACTAATAAAGTCTTTTTGTCCCAARGCTAAACCACATCAGTAGTCTTCAATAATACATACTCATGGACATCACATTTCTTTTACTTCATTTTACTATATAGAAACTGCTGATACCAATTATCTTTAATAAAAGAAGACAAGAAGCCAAATTTGTCTTGACAAGAAGACGAATTCTAAATATTTGCAAAACCAATAATCATCAACAACATTTTATAAGTGTTCCTCATTGAGCTTAACATTGCATGACTTCAGTATCCAACAGCATACAGTCTTGCTGATCTCAGCTTTTTGACATCAGAAGTTGGTGTTGCAAGGCATACGAAGATATTTGAACTAAARAAAAAAAAAAAGTCAGATCCAGGACATCTAAAAATCACCCATCACGTAGAAAAGCTTTTTGGATGACTCATCACTACCTTCCAAAAGGATATATTCCCTTCCTTTTGGCAAGTTATTTTTAATAAGTCTATCTTGAATTATTCATATCAAGGCTAGTTATATGGACAAACTGCATATGAATGGTCATTAATATAAATTATTCAGTTTCAATTTTGAAAATGCTCTATTTTTATATATTTTGAGCTGAAACAACATGCGTAAGTATATTAATGCTCAAATGAACACTTTAGGTTCGTTATTTAATTTACTATATACCTCACTAACTCTGTTACCATCAGTGTTTTTTCATAGATTTCAAATCAGCTGTGAAGGTGGTACTTAAAAATAACAGACTAATCCTTTTATGTGTGTGTGCCCACATATCATGATCACATAGAGATCAACGTGGACGATGAATTCTGAAAATCAACACAGATTTATTTTCTATTAAATATATTTAAGTTAGGTATGTTCAGAAGTATTTGTTTTTATCCCCAAAAAAATTTAACAAGAAGGACAAGACTCTCCAAATCACAGCCCCAAAGTCTGCATATAAAAGAAGCAAATGAGGCAGCTTTGTTTCTATAATGGTGCACTTACTTATAAAACATTAACAACTGCAAATTAGGAAATCAAATTGAATTATGAGAGACATACATGTTTCCACATTGCTGAGTCTTTCAACATACGTGCATAAGACCAATAAATCCTACAGGTGTCAAATTCTGCCATTTAACTTCATTCTCTGACAATAGACTTTTCATTTTGCCCTGGTTCACGCTCCCCACTATTGGAGAAGCTGAGGTTGCCCAACCACAAGCCCTGTGATTCTCTCCTTTGGAAATGCCATGCTGCTCTTTCCCAGGGCAGCCCCTTGCCTCCGTGCTGGTGACTTCCAGCTGCACGAAACAAAGGAAAATAGAATTATGCCTGTTGCCATGGGAATCCGCAACTCTATCAGGCTTTTGCCTCAKGTAATAGAAAATGTATGGAAAGGTGATCACTGGGCAGTACGTGGGAAACACTACAGAAACGGCATCATGAAAACAACCAAATCTCTYAGCTGGCAGAAATTGCAACTTTTCCACTGCACCCTACAAGGAAATTATTAAGAATAATGGAGAAAGCCTAAGTTCTTTTTTGTATAAACCAGAGCCCATACTGATTTGTCGAGGGATTTTGAATTGCAACCACTGCACTGCATTCAGCAGCCGAGCCAACCACACCACCATGCGAATCTCACTCGGTAGCTCTGCAGAAATAGTTGCTGACAGAATGAATACCTGATGAGAGMAACATCTGCTATCTGAGGAAGTCCTAAGGAACTGATGCCTGCAAAGACTTAATTTAAGTCCTTGCTACTGAATAATGCAGAGCTGATATATTGCCAAATAACTTATTCCTGAACTTCAGAYGGGTCAGATGACTTCAGAGAGACCTCAGCAAGGCAGAGGAATAAGCCAACAGTTACATGATGTTCAGCAATGACAAACACTAATGTTGCTCTTGGGCCAAGGCAACCCAGCACAGGAATACAGATTTGGAACTATGAAGAAGCTCTGCTGAAAGGCCCTGCCAATAAAGCAAACAAGCGGTGAACCTGTGCAATAACAGGTTAGTCACATACTGCAGCATAACCAACAGGTCCAGSGAAATTATTCTCCTGTATTTAGCACTTCTGGAACCATACCTGGAAGTCCAGCTATGTTCAGAGGGCATCCAGGTTTGAACCCCCTCAGTACAAGAAAAATGTCAGCAAACTGGAGAAGATGCAGGAGAGAAACACCGCTGGGAATCTGATTTACAAGGCTGGACTAAGAGAGGTAGGTACATTTAATATGAGAAAAGGAAGGCTAAAAGACATCTGAATACAGAGTCCTTAAACACATCCTTAAAGATGCATTTTATAAAAGACAGAGTCACAGATGGGTTATTAGAGATGCAGAGTGAAAAGGCAAGCGGCATTAGCCACAAGCTGCAGCACAGGAGGTTTCAAACAGAAATGTGGAAAAATTCATCACAGTAACAGTGGTCAAGCACTGGAACCTGCGCCTCGAGCCCAGATCCTTGGAGATTTTCAAACTTGACTAGATAAGACCCTGAGCAACCTGATCTAGTTTTTCATGCTACCCCTTTCTTGGACAGAAGTTTAGATTAGGTGACYAGCAGAGGTGTCACCCATATATTTTTTTTTCTTGATACTGTAATCATTAGGATGGAAAACCAAAGTACTAGTAAGATGGGCTATGCCAATGTCTTAATCTGACATAATTTTGCTTGCTACATTTGCTGCACTTCTTTACACAATACAGTTACTATAGAAAGTGCAATAACATCAAATGAACAGCTTAGGGACCGATCTGCATGTTYAGCTTTCTTGTTTTCTTCTGGAACTAGTGAATAGCTGAAAAATATAATCTGTTAGCATGGCTGGATTCATATATGGGTTATCAGTAATGTAAGAATCCAAGGTTGAAAGGTACATAAACAATCCCTATCTTGACAGGCTTTGATTAATACATATCAAAAGACAGCCTGTACTAGGAAAAGCGTCCATATTTCAAGGATTTTTTTTAGCATACTAAATATCAGCAGTTTTCAGTCTAGGCGTAATCAGAGAGATTGCTGTGTGAAAAGATCTGCTATCTTTAGAGAAAAAAAAAAAAAGGAAGAAAGAGGGAAAACCAAAGACAATAAAGGGTAGACTTCACCTATTTTCTGTGCTACCCACAGGTACCTGATGAGCCAAAGCACATAAAGCACAGAAGGGATTTACAGAGTAACTTTAGGACTATTATGAGAATTTTTGATCCCCTGGCAGATTATTGCTTTTTATAAATCTTCTTTTCTCTGAATAGGACCATGCCCYTCTGTAAATCATTGATAATGAAGTTCTGTATTAATCAGAAACAAAGCCCTAACAATTCCCTTGTGCTTTATAAAGAATTCCTGAATAGAGTTGCTTGAACAGAGGAAGGACTTGTTTGACAAAAGACACAGAATGATACTGTTGTTCAGAAGACTAAGGAAATCCATGTGAAAAATAAGACTTTCAAAAGTTAATTCTTCTGTGAATATGTAATTGACTATGATGCAGGATTTGTTTTGTTGTTTTGTTGTTGTGTTATTCCCAGCAGTATAGCTGATTGCTCTATGACCTTGGGCAATTCATATTCAGTTGAATTTGGCCTTAATCTTTCTGTGCCTCATTTTACTCATTAGTAAAATTACTATAATAATACCTATCTCATGAGAGCATCATGTGGCTTCATCAGCTATTATTTTTACTAATAATAACAGGAACTCTACAGGGTACTTTATTTTACAAGAAACAGTTTTCTCAAAGTAAGAGATATGAGCTTAATAATAAAATGAGTCAGCTGARGAACTGGCTTGAAAAATATTTTTCTAGTAATACATCAATACAACCTGCTCGTTTGCAAGAGAGTTTAATGATACAAATCTACAAGCATAGCTACACAAGCAAGTCCTTTCAAATCTACAGAATGCCAAAGAAAACTTCCCATTCATATTAAATGCTTTTCAGAGCTTACTTAAGGGGAGAGCTGCGAGTAGCCAAATAGGGTGCAGTCAGGCATGCAACAACTATCACGTAATTGCAGCAACCCTTCCTAATTTATCATTCATATCGCCCACGTCTTTTAGCAAATAAGACTGCTAATCAAATAATCAGTTTTGTTCAGGGAAGGTTCTGTGGCTCTTTGCTTTCTTGCATTTTCTAAAAGCAAATACGAATTTCAACTTGATGGTGCCTTTCCAGCCACTCTGATAGCTCTGTAAACATGCAATATTTTGCTGTCTTGGCTTCCTCTTTCCTTACCTACACACTGTACATTGTTTGCAGTGTCTCTGAACACTTGCTCTGTTCTCCCACCTACTCTACTACCGCATGCCAACACCCACCTTCTGCTTTGCTACCACAGCAAAGACATTCCTGATGCTGCTGCTTCATTCAAACACACAGCCCACTTCTAACCACCACCACCACCATCTGCAGCTTCTGCCTGTGTAGAAGGGCTTTGCACCTTATTTTACCCTTGCCCATATGGTACCGGGTAGGAGACAGCAGATTCTTACAGTTGACAGAGAAAGAGAAGAGGTAATGATGATGACTTAGTAGGACCACAGTGCACAGTGAGAGGCAGTGCAAGTTAGAAAAAAWTCATGAGCAGGATGAAATATCTTCTTTGATGAAGCTAGTGATATCCAATTCACAGTTTATGGCATTATTTCAGTGCCAATTATTGGACATGAGTATATTTCTCTGAAAAAAAAAATGCCAGTGAAATAAATCTATTTTCAAGGAAATATTTTCTTTCAAATAAGATTAAAAATGAAATAGCTTCAGTCTGAGGAAGTACTGAGTTAACAGTTATTGAAACCCAATTTATATTCACAAATCCTCTACTTTCTTCAGAAGCGGCAATATTGGAAATAGACCCACTACACAGCTTTAGGATTTGCATTTTCTAAGTATGAATAGTTTTCTGACCCTGAGGACTAACAAAGTACAATGTAGAGTTGGCTACTGGCACAATTCTCAGAAAATGCTCACTGAAAAATAAAAATCAGTAAAAATGACATTATGTGCTTAATGAATCAAGAACTCCATAGGGATTTAATGATATTAGTATGAACAAGGCATATAAAGCTCAWTCCTAAAAATATATAGATTCTGACTTAGGGCAAAAGGAAAAAATGCAGAATTTCTGTTTTGGATGTTAATCTTGGCAACATGCACCAGTGACCAAGTTCTGCCAGTGGGYAGAATATTCACCGATCATGCAACAGAACATTCTGGTTTTTTATTATTGGTTTCTATTGAAAAAAAGAGAACATTTTACTTCTGCAGAAGTCCTCTTTGCCAGAAGTGCTGATAATCTATTTAAATTTTAATTTGCAATTGTCAAAGACCTCTAGAAGCAGTAATAAACTTCACAATATGTGTGAGAACTAAGCGTAAACTATGCACTATAATAAAGCAACCAGCTTTTTATTTGGTTATAAATTAAAATGCAATAGCAGCTTCTCAACATACATTATATAACAACATCATACCATAGTTTCAGGTATGAAATATAGAAAAGTGTTGAGCTAACATGAATATATGACCTGAAACTGTATCTTAATTTACATGAAGTGCAAGAATTCATGAATGATCATATGTATCCAGACCTCAATACCTCAGTTTATCGAGAATTTGGAGTGACAGCATCATGTAGTAAGGTGCCAAAGGGTTGCAACATGGAAATCTCAAACCAGATTCTATCAGTGAATTCTCACATTTTTTCCTCCATGTATTGACTTGACCCAAATGCACTTAGGTAGTTTATTGTACTTATCATCCCTTTACTAAATTAAGTAAAATTCGTCCTCAAAGACATATAATTTAACTAAATATTTCATACAATCATTGAGTCCACTCTGCAGTGCAGGATGCACTTGTGTTTTTCCCGTTTTTCCCAACCTTCACATTTTGAAAATAATAGGAAATCGGTATATCACTACAAAAGAGCATAAATATATAACTCAGACCTATAAGCCCTGAATATGTTTTGTCTTTTTATTGAGATTATCATTATAAATTAAAAACAAAATGAATTTTTCAGATGTTGTTTATTGTTGGATTCTGCAGAATTTTCATGAGTGTTTAGATTGAGATTGGATTTAAAATATGTGAATAAAATAATGGGAGAGACTTGTTTACAGAACAAAATTAAAGTTGACTATGGAATTATTATTATTTTTTGCAACTTTTTCTTTTCTTTTTAATTCTAAGACATTTTTCACTCTGTTTACAATTTTCTTATTATTACCATCCCTGACCACCATATAATTTATATTTATCCTCTAATCGGACCTATGAAATGCTGTTGTACTTCTAAACTTGTTTCACATGAATTAAAGAATGATCAAATGACTTGCTGAATACCAAGAACAAACAAAAGAATGAATACTTATCTCCAAAGTTTCAGGCTTATTTCTTAATCTCCCTGCTCTCCAAACTCTCTCTAAGTCCAGTTACACTACTTGACGTTTGTCTTCTTTGGCACATTTGTTATTCCTTATCTGATAACACACTTTTTTTTTTTTTTTTTATATCCAAACTCACCGATATTAGCTTATCTAAATTACAGAAATCTATCATCTTGATGATTCATTCATATATTTTAATCTGAATATTAGAGATTAACCATGTAACAAGAAAAGAAGAATAATATAGAGATGCAGTACTTTATAAAGGTGTTTATCTTCTGGTAAATGTTAAAACCATCACAATCTAAAATGGCACTATTCTTGAAGTCTTGCTTTCCATATTAAGCCAAGTGCCACAGAACATTTCCCTGGAACAGGCTGCCCAGAGAGGCTGTGGAGTCTCCTTCTCTGGAGATCTTCCAAACCCACCTGGATGCCACCCTGTGCCMTGTGCTCTAGGGGTCCCTGCTGGAGTTGGACTAGATGATCTCTAGGGGTCCCTTCCAACCTCAACCCTTCTATGATTCTGTGATAATAAGGTATGAAAACCTACACCATTTTCGTTTCTTCATGCATTTGTACTCCAGGCTTACTAATGTTTGATTAACATCATCTGACTGATATCAACGTTAGCATATCTTATTTAGAATTAGTTTTACACATAAATTTTGATTCTTCTGAGACTATATAATACAGTCAGTTCTTGAAAGAGTGACTTATAAGGTTACAAAGGTACCAATAGAATTGTTCTACCCTCCCTCGCATCTCTCATCATAATGTGAATAATCTGTAGCTTTTAACCCCCCATTCTGTACACTCAGAATTAATGGATATGGTAGTTTTATTAGGAGTGTTTTCAGTGAGGGCTGAATGGGCAGAAGATTAAAGCCAGCATGCAGAAAATAAGGCCTTAAATTCCAATGTTTTATAACTCTAAGCAGATTTTCATTATGATCTAGAGGTTAGATTAACTAGTGCCATGGCGAGTAATTGTATTCACATGTGTAGAAATGAACTGAAATCACAAAATCACAGAATGGTTCAGGCTGGAAGGGACCTTTATAATACTCCATCACCAAAACCAACATCTTCTGTTGATTTTGAAAACTCCTTAGAGTTAGAAAATGAATTATTCCTTTTTCTCCATTTTCTCTCTCACTACATTTGTTTGTTTATGTGTGTGTGTGTGTGTGTGTCCGTCCAAATAGCAAGCTGAATTGACTTGCTAAATCAGATTAGATTAGCATCCGATCTAACTGAAAAGTGGAGGAATTGGCTCTTAGGCGCTCAGATGTGGATCTGCCATGCTTTAAACCAGACTGTAGCTGTAGCTAGTGGGGACTCTTCCCATTCCTGAGGTTGTTGCTTTTCTTTCAATTCCAGGACTGGCAAATGAACCATATTTCTAAAGCCTTTTTATTTTTCAAAATATGAGGTAAGAGAAGAGATATGTAAGAATGTAAACTATTCAGAAAGTAAAATGTCAGCTATTGATACTCTGAGATAACACAAAGTAAAATCTTAGAAATAGATAGCAAATCATTTACTTTTAATTAAGTTGCTGTATTGATACTGTAAAATCACTACAAAACATTCTAATATCAATCCCTACCCCCCCACACAAAAAGTCTGCTAAAAAAAGGAATATTAAAAAAGAAGCAAACACACAAATAACACTTTCTCTAAAAAATTTGCAATGTACAGTATTAGCACTAGTCCAAATTTGTTTACTGCTCAAAATAAAGTGATCACAAAGCATTCCACTCTGCAAATCTGACATTTCAAACTTAACCTAAGAAGACCACAAGAACTAAATTACCACCCATTTCTACTTTGTCTTGATAACTGAGTGTTGTGGAACCATGGTTCCACAGCTCCCTGGGAGATAATGCTCGGTAGAAATCCCGCCAGCCACCCTATATGTATATGTATACCCTGACCCTCGTGACGGGAAGGAGGAATCTGCCATGACAACTGAGTAAAACCACAGTTTACCACAGTAAAACCAGTAAAGAAACGGAAACTCAACCTATGCCAGGTTGGGTATTTCATGTCTTTCTTCCAATGTTATAATTCAAAAGGGATGCAGCCAGAAGACAAAGTTCCGCATTGTGCTATCTATCTAAACTGACATGACTGCTTTTCTCGTGACSACAACAAAGAAGGCCTGATATCTACGAGCTGCCACATGACAGTTTGGCTTCCTCTCCATGATGCTTGGAATGTAGCAGGTGCAGAATTTGTTTCCTCCTCATGTCTTGCCCTTACTAACACAGTTMTGCTGCAGTCACTTGGCTTCAGCAACTGCCTCCTTAGAATAAAAATAAATGTATTGCCTAATAATCTGAAGCAGGATTCTTGTATGAAGAGATCCCCACAAAGAGAGCAAATTTGGTCTGAAGCTGCTTGTAATACCTTTATCTGGAAAGTTTCTTGCAGCAATAATATTGCCTTTCTTCTTTCAGCAGAATGAGGTGGTGTTTTCTTATGTTTTCAGCTGCGGAGAGTAAGGCAACTCACTTTCTATAATCATTATGATAACTAATCATAATTTATACATTTTATCTCAGTTTCTTCTGTAAAAAGAACATTTAATTTCCTTTCTAAAGTCTAGATATTCTTTATAACACTAGAATACAGTCAACTATAATCTCGAAAATAAAAAACAAAACTGCAAGAATATTAATTAATTCAAATGTGCTAATATTTTGGAGGAGCACACAAAAATTCATGACTCCTTTCTAATATTTAACACCTTGAAATTGTAACGAAAGAGTCATGATCAAAAAAAAAAACCAGTGACTATAATAATTCTCAGTTACACATGATGTGTTCATTACAGTAAAGGCCAGAAAAAAGCAGAAAGAGACTCAAATATGGAGCTATAAAGACAAAGGACCAAAGGCCGAACTTTAGGAGTGTTTAGAAGATATTTGTAGCTTTAAAAGTATATTGTTCTACGCTTGTATTTCTATGTCAGATCTTAGGAGAAAAATATACATAGGCATGTGGTAAAACTGTAGGCCTTAGATGCTGTTGATGCAATTCGAGTTGAAAAGAGAAAATAACACTGACATGGTTCAGTTTTTACTTCTATTTCTAAAACAAATAAACTCAAATACTGCCATCAAGTATGTAGACGACCTGTTAAATGTTCAGTATCTCACCAGTCAGGGATGGCAAAACTTCCAAAAACAAATTTCACATTAGATTATCATTTTAACTATTAAAGAAATTTTTGTATTTTTGTGCTTCCCTTACTCAGCCTACAACATCTCTGCAGCCTACAGCAGATCATAAGCCTGTATGGATCCCCTCAGGCAGATCCCATAGAGCCTCATCCAAAGAGGCAAGTACTTTGTACAGCGGGYGGATGATGACTCATTTTCATTTCTCAGTCTGCGTTTGGGGTGTGATATTATGTACCATATGGCCACAGCCTTCACAAATGAGTTTTCAAGGAATTCATCCCATGGCAGAACGGAAACAACTTTGCTATGTAGCAAAGCTAWTAAGCAATGATTGGAAGACCTAAAAGATAAGTTGCATGGAAAATCCTCCATAATCCTGGACTCAAGTACAAGCAGTTATTATAGCAACAGGAAAAATGGTCTAATTCTCATTTCTAGCACAGGTACATTAAAAGCAAATATATTTATAATGATGTTTTCTTTTGTTTTCTAACTATTATTCAATCACTTTCTGTCTAGCAGAATTAAGTTTTTTTTTTTTTTTATCAGAACTTTTGCAACTTCAGATGCTTTAAAATTTCCTCTATTGTCTATGTTATTTTGGACGTTCAAAAAGTTTTGCATAGGTTCCTAAACTCATTAAAATCTTGACTGTGAACTCTACTCTTCCTACTTTTTCTAAGCAAAGTTTGCGAATCTCCAGTTTCCTACACATGCTCCTACTTTGGAGCTAGTTCTGTTGAAAAACTCATCCATCTCTTTCCACAAACCACAGAAAAAGCCGCATTTTATATCTTCTCATCTCTCAGCTCTTATTCAGAAACTTATAAGATCTGAAGGGAGCATTCAATATGACAAACTTTTGTCAGAGAAAGATAAGTCTTTTCAAGCTTTCTTTGCAATAAATAGAGAAAAATAGGCTTCTCTGGAGAGTAATTATGGGTAGGAGTTGAACACTGGGGTTTTGAACTGGCCTCTGCAGCAGTCTTTCTTTCTCAGGAGTATAACAAGGTACTTTGACAGTGATGGAGAGTGTGGGGAGAGGATCATGGAAGTGATGCTTATGCGACTGCAGGCACAGGCACTGGAGGTTAGGGAAGGAAGGAAGGAAGAGGTGGTAACTGGAAGCAGTGTCAAAGATACGTGAAGAATTGTGGTCACTTGAGAGGAAAGAGCATCAATCTGGTTCCCTGGCATCCCCCTACCCTTCTTTTTCTTCACTGGCAYATATAAATGTAGGGCTTGTCTTAAAATACACTTACAAATTACTACAGGATAGAGAAAATAATTTCTTTCCTGTGATAAAATAAAACAGAGCAAAACAAAACGAAAATCCAGAAGAACAGAATGTGGCTGTGGACACCTAGATTTTTTTCCCGCCCCCCTCCACGAGTGAAGCCACAACGAGAGGTTGTGCTCACAGCTGCCTTCAGCTAGAAGTCTAATTGTTGAGTTTTGCAGCCCCAACTTTCAGGAAAGTAACCATGGATTGAGTAGTTAAAGGCATCTGCAGGTTCAGAGACATGAACATCATTGTGTAGCAGTCTGAAAAAAAAAAAAAGAGAACTCTGCAAAGCAAATCACAAAGTTTGTCTTTTTCTTAGGGACACAACTAGCAGCCTTACTACAGTTGAATCGATGGACTGCTATGCTGCACACTTCTTTGATTCTTGATTCTCAATTTATATAAGACTGTGGTGAATGTAACTTACCCGTGCTTTCTGCTCCATCTCCATCATTAATCTTTCATGTTGCTCTGCTATTGCCAGTGTTGCAGAATGAACTTTCTGATATATCATCTCTCCTTCTCTTGTCTGAAAGGTGAACAGCCCTTCTCCTGTGTCACACATCCTGAGATGAGAATTAGCAGAATGGAAGAAAAAAAATTAGTACTCTTTCATTTTTGTCCAACTATTGTAAAAAGTGCATACTTCACAGTAGAAAATGCCAACTTTTATAGTTAAACTCTGGAATTCTGAACATCTGCAAAACTATTTTTAACCAGTGAGGAGAGACGTATTCCAAAAGATATGTGCAGAACTTGATGAACATAACCTTTAAATTCAATTTTAATCATCCTGTGAATAGTAAGAGAGAAGTTTTATCATAAAATAAAAACCTGAGGTAATACAGTCAGCTATTTACAGCACCATTTCAAGTGTCTGCACTGGTAAGTAGAAATTGAATTTAATTCTCTTAACCAATTCATGCCAGAAGTACCTAGCACATCATGACATTGAAAAGCTGAGTTTTTAACAGAATGCTGACCAATAAAAGTTGCTGTTGTGATGATCACCACAAAGGAGATATTTTGAAATAGAGCATTAAGAGTGTTAAAATATAACTCTGTCCCTTTAGGAGTACGTTTATGTAAGGCAACATAAGCTATCCTGATAATTTCAAAAGCCATTCAGTCTGAGTATATTTGGCATTTGCCACCGTATTTCTGTTGCATAAGAAGATTAAGTAATGAAAAATATTACATAAATAAAATGATTTTTCCTGCCTTTAGAGAGTAAATGCTATATTATCCTGTGGTATTATTCTAAGAAATTAAAGATTTACCACTCTTGTGGTAAATGTGACGAGCCAGAGGGCTGTTAAATAGAGTATTAGTAAACATTAATGTTATGTTATTGAGTAACTTCAAAGGTATATGTTGTGTTAAACAGCAGTGCAGTCTCACATATTCAGATTAGTGAATAAATAAAAAAAAATATCCTTACTATTGTGTTGGGTCCTGACAAAGACAAAATTATGCATAAATAACACTTCCTTCAATAATTATAGTTGATTCACCAGTAAAAGCTAATGTGTGTCTGATTTCTATACTCATAAAGAAATCTTTAAGAAATTTTAGAGTTGAAACTAGTTTGGTTTTAATGTTTTAATTTAATATTATACTTCCTATTATGATTTTCAGAGTTACCTATGATATAAATCTGATGTTTTGAGTCACCGAAGCATAACATCCTTCAAGAATAGGAAAATTTCCAATTGAAAAAAAGACCTAATTTCTTTAATATTTTAGTTGCTTACATTATTTCTAAGGCATATATCTTTTTCTCAGAAAGTGTTGTCTGTTTCAATGCCTCCAGCATGAAGCCTGAAAAACTGGACATACAAAATTGCTTATCATTTTAGAAGAAGTTGTCCCTGAAATCCCAACAAGTTTCTAAAAACAAAAATCTTTACAATTTGTCTCCCAGATTCTGGATCATTGTTTAATTGTAAAATTAAATGTAAATTTTTCAAAATATTTTCCAGTTGAATTAAGGTGTGTGTGTATATATATATGTGCACTATTTTAATTAAATAATCATTGCATCATTGCATACCTCTGCATACTTCTGTGTTACATAACACGAACACACACACAAACACACAAAATTATATTAGAGCTGTCTGAAAATGAAATTTGCATAAAAGTGATTTTGATCCAAATTAGAATTAGCAAAACCAAGTACTATATTGTTAGCAACATCTCTTTAATTCTTAACTTTATAAATAAAAAGGATTATTGTGCTGAGTAAATGACTATCGAGAGTTCAAGAATTCCTTGTGATTTCAAGATAGACCTAAGTTAATCTTATTAACTCCTACAAAAGCTTTCTCCATACACTGGAAACGTACACGATTTTAGGGAGTGCCTTCTAAAATTGTATACATATGTGTGCTTGGGGAGAGCAGAAACAGGTGAAACAGAAGTGCTTCTTAGGGAAGGAAAATGCAGGACAAACACGCTTAGATCGGCTGAGATGATGAATGGAAAGTTAGTGGTTTAGGAACAGACCAGATTCCCAATATTATATAACACCTACACTTCTGAAACAAAAATAGTCTTGCCTATTCTGGCAAATAAAGAAAAGGCATTTCATTTTGTAGACAGTAATTATTTCATCAGCATTAATGTGATGTGCCGATCAAAAGACAAAAAAAAAAAATGTACTAAACTCTAGTGGACATCAAGATCCCTGCTGTAAACATTTAAGATATTTTATATCCTTAGCCACAATCTTCCAGAGAGCTTTGGGTAGAAATAAAATGTCTCRAGAGTTTTGCAACAGTCTTTCGGGTCCCTCAGGGCATCATACAGCTGGCACTCTGCTTTTGTGTAAAGAGATCTTAATAAAATTCAAGCAGCGTGAAATRGAAAGTCTGGAAAAAATGACCAAATTTCAGAATCTGAAGCAAAATATGATCTCTTTGTTTCAACCTCCTTTCAGAGGATGAAAAAATCCTACAAGRATAAAAACAAGGAAGCAGGCAACAGAGTGTGATGAAGGCGCGGGAGTYGAGCATCACCACCCATGCTGGTACCATCAGATGGGTATCACTCCTGTGAACTGAGAGTGGAAAGGGCCCCGCTGGCTGCCACAGCAGAAGGTGCCCCATGGAGGCGGCTGCGCTCYGCAATGGGAAGGGACAACCACAACCCCCTGGTAGCCGCCCAGCACGTGTTGTGCTCCTGATGTGTTGAATCCCTTTGATATAGCGAAGTTCTTCTGTTCAAACTGTCCATATGATACAGGAAGGCATTTCCTTCCCTCACCTAGTCTCAATTATCTTACTCAGAAAACAATGACTAGWCCTTACTCATTTATGAGACTAAGCACAGAGGCATGTTCTGGGTTTAGTTTCAGGCCTTCTATAACAGTGAAATGCAAAATGATTTAGAGACGCCTCAAAGTGCTAGAGAAAAACTCCTGAGCATGATGAAGACAGGTTACAGGGAAAGAGACGTGTGCTTTCCCGTGTGCAGGAATTTTGCTGAAGAAAACAAGGAGTTTAACTTCTCTGCCCAAGAGCAACGGGCAAGCAGATGAGCTCAGCCATGTTTCTTGACCTGGTCTATTTACATTCAAAATACAGACAGCGGAACAAACATATTATTTTCTCTATAGCCTCTATATTATATTATTTCCCATAGACATCAGATTAATGTCCACCTAAAACTGCAGTTTCAAGTTCAGCCTTGCCAATATGTTGTTTTAGAATGAGTATAAAATTCATATTTCTCTTTGTTCAAAGCTAACCAAGACACACAGTTGTTTGGCTGCATCCTGTGTGACTTCCCACTACATTTCAAAACAAATAAAAAGCATTGCTGCTGCAACTTCTGTTCAAAACATTTAAAAGGCTGTTTGTTTTCTAGCAACTTTAAACATGAAAAATGACGCTTTTCCACCACAACACAGACCTAACCTTGTCAAAATTATTACTTTTTACTATTCTGGAAAATACTCTGCTACACTTTTACCTAATAAAGGAATTGATAACAATTTATTTCCTAGAATTATTTCACAGCAAAGACAGATCAAAAATGTGAACTTTTTCTTTCTTTTTTTTTCCCTGATACTGCCATGGGTTTGCATTGCAGCTCTACCTACTCAGTTCGACCTTTAATGTCAAAAAAATTCACTGATTCTGTATGCTTTAATTTTTTTGATGGGAAATTTAACAGTCTATGTATGCTTGAAATATGCTGATGACAGCTTCTCTATTTCTGTGTTTCCAGCTTTAAAGCAGGTATGTCATTAACCTATGTCTTAGGATATTTCAGGATTCAATGCATTAAAATGTATGAAGTACTTTGACTGAAATAGAAAAGTGCGTTTTTTCTCCTGTWTTATTACAGAATGATTTAACTGGGCAGATAACGAAGCAAGTAGATAAATAACACCTGGAAATCATCATAACATTTTTAATACTGCAGCTTTTCACCATCATTACTGTTAGCAGATCTGCTTCAAGCCCTAGTGAAAGGAACAGGAGGAGGTTAAGAACTAAGATTGTGTCATAGGGAAAACAGTATTGAGAGATCAACAGTGAAGCTTCTTGCTTTTACTCAAAGGTAGGGCCAAGGAAACTTTCCAACCTGATATATTGCCAGCTTTTTTCAATATTTCCCAAATCCACACAATAATTTCCCAGTGCCTCTGCTCACTAAAGCAATCTCACTCTTTTAGGGCAGAATCAATAATGTATATTAACCTCAGATAATTCACTCCAACACAGAAATTTTGTTGACATAGTCTATTCAGTTCTTCAAAAATCAAAACAAAAACCAAACAGTAAGTACTTCATTGTCATCATTCCTTTTTAYATCACTATGAAATGCAATGTTCAGATGGTGGTGGCCCAGTAGCCCAATAAAACTCAGTTCCTTTGCCTGCTATTTTCCAAATGTAACCAAACCAGCTTGATTCAATGTACTCTTTTTTCTTTCCAAAGAATGACCAAGAAGGTTCCTTTCTTCTATGGACTTCTGACCATATGTATAAGCTACAAGTCCCAGGAACGATGAGCAAAGCCTCCACGTTATTAAGACTCACCCAAAGAACAGAAATAACTGCTTTGTCAACACATGCTAAATAGCACTGCAGGAACTTCCAGGCTAATTCAACTTAYATTACTTATTAAAAACACACCTTTCATACTTACAAACAATGTATCTGCAAACTGAATGCCAAACAAATTGCTTGGAAAATGCCAGTGACAAAATAACTCATGCAAATAACTCAAGACAGGCTGATAATCTCATGTCACGGTTGAAATATTTTAGAAGTTTAATAGAGTAACATTCACCAATGGACGTATGAGGAAATGAAAGGACAGGAGTTTGATATCTCAGTTTCATTTAATTATTTTTGCTAAAGGTAAAATGTATTTTTTAAGAATTATAAAGGTTTTCTGAAAACTGAGATGTTCAGAAACACTACTCGCTATAAGGCTTTTTAAAATAAAGGATAAATGGCAATTGTAACTAGAAAGACTACAGAGCTCTACAAATATCAAAATCTTATTTTCTAATGAACTTGGATGATTTCTTTTTACCCACGAGTATTTTAKCATTAAAGAAATTTTGACTGATTTGTAAATTCATTAATCACCCAAACCTAAATAATGGTAAACATTCTGAAACAGGCATTGAACTAACTGAACTGATCAGCTAGGAATCATTAAGGAAGTGTACAGTCATCAGTGTTGGAGTCATCCCTTCCCATAGAAATGGGATTAACTGCCAACATTTGTCCCTGATTGCATCAGGGAATCAGCTCCTAAACTGTCTTCTCAAAATACATCTTCTCATTTCTTGTACATCAAATCAAGACACAATATACTGTAAAAMCAGCAGATTTTCTGTTTAAAGATAGAAGTAAATAACCGTTGCCTTAGTTTGGCATTTTTAGCTCTTTAAAGACACATGGGCTTTACATTTTTAACTGAGAATATAGATCAGGATTCACTATTATCCAATAACCACAGCGGCAAAAGTTAGCATTAGTTCATCCAATTTACTTGCTGTTGTAGAGTTTGCAGGTGCTGTATTTCAGACCCTCCTTCTACAACACAAAGCCCAGGACTACACTTGTGTAGACCCTAGCATGGTGGTATTTACAGCTCAGAAGTCTTTCACATACAGCCCTTCCAACAGCWTATTCTTCACTTACATGACTCTTTTTCCAAGTTACTGCTTTATTTTAATTTGGATATCTTAAGACACTTGGAGTAGGATCATGTCTTGTTTTAAAAAAAGTTTTCCTTAACTTTGCAGTCCAGCTGTAAAGTTTACGTTGCCTCATCAATGGAGGCTTACCGAAAATACTTTTAAATAGTGGATCTCTCTCCTCAAACACTTCCAGGCCCAGAAGGGAATTAAGCTTGTGCTTATTTCCTGTATCCTGAAGTTGGTGAAATGTCAGATGTGGATGCAGACCTGGTACTGTCACAAGAAGCACGGTGAGGATTCTTAAAGCTGTGGATGTTGGTCAGAGGAGAGTTCATTGGTGTGCAACACCTAACTCTGGACTGAAGYGCTTATATCTTGTGCTGTTACAGCTTTGATTTTCTAAGAAAAGAAAAAGTGGTGGAAACCAGCTACAATTTTACTTTCAATTTAATTAGATTATCAGAGGAGACACACAAACACTGTCTCCCTTGTGGATATCTAACTTTTGTTCTATCCTTGTTTGCTGTTATCTCAATTTGAGCTAAGTCATTTTGACAGAAATCCTGTTTGTTCTTTCTATGCAAGGACATTACACACAGCACACTAAACACAGATTAGGTAGCTGGGAGGCTTCTCTAAGAAATGAACACAAAGCTCTCCTCAAGGTCCAAATGCTTTGCTCATTCCAACACATGTATCCCAAGGTTGTTCTTTTCAGAGAAAACAAAAAAGAGCAAGGAAAGTAAATAATTATCTGTGCCAGGGACATATTCATGTAAAACGGGCAATATATACTTTGGAACACTTATTTAGATAATTGTAAAATACACTATACAGACTTTTACAGGATTGTAAGTTGAACTTTTATGTCGAAGAGAGAGAGAGAATAGAGGAAAAAACAAGAAAGTATTGATAAGAATCCTAAATTACAACAGAGTAGGCAAAAAATGTGAGTTATTTTGGGTGGGTGAATTTTATAAGAGAAAAGGTAAGATTATATAAATAGAATCTGGATTATATAAATAGAATCTGTATGGGAGCTATGAATGGTCAATGAGTGAAGCAGAGAGAAGAAAATTAACAGAAAATATGCAAAAGGTGCAATCATTTCGGTTACAGATTCCTGGTAGCAGACATGGTTAGAAAGCCCTGAAGGTGGAAAAGGTCAGTGGAAGCTAGGAAAACATTCTGTGAAAAAATTGTGAAAGGGAAATGGAGGTCAACAACATCAAGCACATCAAGAATACAAAGGGCAACATACAGAGGAAGCACACTCAGAATCTCAAAATCTTTGTGTGYGGCATGTTACTTACACCCTAAAGTGAATAATGAGTTAGATTTCAGTGCTTAGTAGTCAGCATTTCAGGGTTTTATGCTGCTTGTGATATACTGATATTTTTATTATCTGAGAAGCAAACAAAGAAATTTATCTGATATCATCTAGGCCACATAGATAATAGCTATTTACTGCCAAAAATGTATATCAGGAAAAAAAAAATATGCATGATATCTACTAATTACTGGCTGTAGACACTGATCCATAACATTTACTGTCATGTTCTTACATATTAGTGAAGATGGGTAATTTTCCACCTGTTCATGCGCGTGCTCATAACAAATGGCAGTGTTTTATTTTAACTCTCTTTTATGGGGCATCTCCTTGAATGTGACATAAATTAATAYAGGGAACATGGTGTATTACCTCACCTCAGATGTGGCTCAGTAACTTGGTCATGTAGCTTAGATCTGAACATTTGTTCTAGATCTTATCTTGTACCTCTTGCATCATTCTCAGTGTTTTCTGCTAAGAGATAAGTGGCTCCTCACAGCATCAGAACGGTTTCTTAATAAGGTCTATTTATAGGAATTTTAAAATGTCATATTTTGCCATTTTGAGAAGTAAAATATTAAGATGTTTTGGAAAAGGGTGGTGCTTTGTTCCAAAAACATAGCTGGGTCCAGAGGACCATAATATTTCCCAAGCAATAGCTGCATGTCTTTTTAAGTTATTTTAGGCGCTCATGGTAACCAAATGCTTATGTGGTAGATTGATAAATACAGTGTTAGTCTTTCTTAACAGCATGCATTACACTGCTAATTTTCCTTCTAAATTACAGGGATTTTTTTGCATGAATACCGGTTATTCAAGGTAAGATAATTTCTTCTGCATGCACTAAATAACAGCGTAAGGGTATTATATTTTCAATCGTTGAAAATATATTTTTTTAAATTTGTTTAGTTAGAGATTTCTGTAAAGTACAGGTAGTAATTACGCTGCTTGGGAAATTCCTTCTTCTCACTGCCTGCGCTGTCTCTACAATCACTGTGTCTGCACTGCCCTCTGGAATAGCATACTTAGAGTAGTGCGGTATGTATCGCACAGGAAAAGCTTCAGGGACAATATCTCACTCCTGCCTATCAAGTGCTTTCTGCTTAATGGACGCACAGAAAGCTGTATACAAGCCACGTCTTTGAACTAAATCGATAACTGTCACTAGTCCTCTTCACTATTCTCTAGTTCATTTCAAACAGTATGATCAATGTTCATCATAAAATGTASCAAAAATCATATCTTAGCTTTTTTCAAAGGTTTAATTTGGACAAGAAGCAGGATTATGTTTGGGACTGGTTTCAGACTACTTTTATTTGGTAGCTATCAAGCTTCACCATCATTTCTCAATGAAAAATATTTTTATATATTTTAATTTCTTGAGCTGGCAAACTAGAATAAATGTGAATTTTTCTTTAAGAGTTAAAGATAACTGCTTAGTCTCCGTGCTAGCTACAGTATAAAAAGCAGAAAAAAAAATCASTCCTTAAAGACAACAATGAATGCAATACTTTAGATCCAAGTGAAGAAATAAAAATCTTCAAAACAAAACATAACACTTCCATAATCAGCAACACTGTAGAGCTCACATAGAAGAAAATAAGTAGAATCCAAACATGAAATATATCCATACCTGATGATAAATATACTGTAGCAAGACTGTTTCCCAGAGACTAGACACTAAAGTTCAGTCACTAAGAGTTGCCCATCTGGAGCTTGTGTTTTGCAGTCCAGTGAGTAGAAATCTATTTCTATGACTAAAATTTCTGTCCCTTTTTGCAACAGAGTAGTTTCATAAAACATGATCTAGACACATAGGGGAACCTTGAGTTCCATCTGAACATAAGGAAAAACTTCCTTACTGTGAGGGTGACTGAGCACTGGCCCACGTTGCCCAGAGAGGTTGTGCAGTCTCCTTCTCAGGAAACATCCCTTTGAAGAGGGTCCTGGGCAACGTGCTCCAAATGACCCAGATTGAGTGATCTCAGTAGGTCCCTCCCAACCTCACCCATTCTGTGAATCTGTGGTCTGTATGGATTATATTTTAGCATCTCTGCACAAGGAGAGCTCTAGGCTACACATGCAAACTAGTATCTCTCCTCGGCATCCAATCCACTTATAATTTAATTAATCAATGGAGGTCAATGATACACATACATATGAAAAATGACCCGTACTAGGGATTTTTTTGACTACTTACTTAATGTTTTCTTTTTAAAAATTATCACGTATATTATTTATAAAAGRAATTTACCAAAGACAAAGGCACGATAATGAAACCAACTGCTGACATGTTCTTAAATACATAAAACATTTGCATTTTTGACAGTTTAAGTAATAGAATAAAAATAAACATTTTGTTAGATAATAAGTTCTGTTAATTTGCAAAACTCTGGTCTCATTGATAATGATAAAAGACTATTTAACACCCTTTTGGAACAGTATCCTTAGCAGCTAAGTGGAAGATAAACAAATAATGCATATCACTATCATCATTTTAGCACAGAAGTAGCAATTACAGACTRCTGTACAGCAAATAGACCAGTAAGAAACATAGATCTGACGGGAAGAAAWATAAAGAGGTTACAAAGACTACAAACAGCTTTTTTTTTTTTGATTAAACCTTTTCACTCAGCGTGGTCCAGCTATTATTTTTATCTCACTTTTGAACCACAGAGATGCAAGTTCCAAGCCCTGTGATCTGGGACCGTGTTCAAATAAAGATAACCACTACAAAATGTCTGCCAGCCTGTTAAGAGCTATTATTCCCCAATGAGAAAAAAAGAAAAAGAAAGAAAACCTCAATAAAACTGCTTATTTCCTCTTACTGCCTTAAGTAGCAGAGCACAGGTGAAGCAGCATTAATTTTATATCAGCACTGTTGACTTAGCTAAATACAAAAATGTTAGATATAAACCCCAAATAAGGTTATTGYTCTACTGGTTAAAACAGATGAGAGCATAATAATACAAGAGCCCTGTGGCAGTGCAACATGACTTGCTATATTGRAAGCAATAAAACTCAGGCATCCAGGGTCTTTATTCTCTTCTTGTTTTCTTTKCAGAGCTCTAAAGTCACTCCTATGCGTGGGACTATTCCTAGCCCAGGAATTGTCAGTGGAATTCTTCTTAGCTGTTACAGTCTGAATTACTTTTGAACACAATGTGACACAAACTTGAATTTATTTCTTTCTCTCTCAAGAAGCAAGTTGTGTAAGACAGAGGAATATTCGAGATATATTCCAGTTAAATACTGGCATAATGACAGCCCAGGAGTTAATCTGCATTGGTATAATTGCTTATTTTACTATATTTTTTAAGAACTCAAGCAGCTTAGAAGCTACAACAGTGAACACTATTCTGCATATGCTGATAATTCTCTCAGTGATAATTAATACTCAACCTTAAAAAGATAACAGAATTCAGTTTTGCACCTGTACATACCACACATGTCCAGTATGAGCCATTAAACACCGGACAGCACTTGAAAGGATCTACAAGAGGATTTGTCCTATAATGGCTCAACAATGTCTCCTCTATATGCTAACTGCTGTTGGAAATAAATTGCATGTACCATGATATCAACACTGTTTGTGTCTTTGCCCSTTTTTTACTCTCAAAACAAGGTTTGAAAACAGATACTTCTTTTGGWAAAAAAAAGAAAAAAAAAGCTTTCAGAAGAAAAAGAAAAAGAAAACTTTCCCGAGGTTTGAGGACAAATGAACTAAGACAATTAACCTTTTGATGGATGGACCACTATAAACACGTTAGAGAAAAAAAAAAAAAAATGCTCAAAGACAGAGTCAGGTTTAGAAGTATATAACCAGGGGAAAAGGTGAATTAGTCACAGCTGCTGMTGATGTATATTCAAAACAACAATTTTCCCTGCCTGTGGAAAATTACATGACCTTCTAATGCTACATTCTCTTTCATCGAAGGTGGGAGAAACAAAGTGAAAAAGGAATGGTGAAGAGYGTTTCACTCAGCAGTCAGTGTTGAGGGCTTTTTTSTTTGTTTGCTTTTAATGCGCCATCATGAAATGTKTTGGCCACTCAATCTATGGTCTGCCACTCCAAAAAATTTCAGTATATTATGATGCTATTGTGAAGGGAATTTGAGTACTGGTTTTTTTCCTTCTTCTTTTTCAATGTCGCTCTTTCCCTCTTCAAACCTTGAGAACTACTGATTTGAACATTTTGGCCACAGAGGAATTTTCAGAAAGTCATATGCAAATATTACAGGCATTAAAGGGTTGTCCAGAGACACTCACTATCCTATGTACATACACTAATGAGTAATTAACATATGTTAATGATATCCAAGGACTCATCAGCACTAAGCTCAAAACTGGCAGGTTTTCAGCTACAGTTTGCGAGTCGTCACCTGCCACAGGGTGAATGCCTGCAGCAGTGCCCCCCGGGGCACACAGAGGCACTGGTCATGAGTCAAGACAAGGAGCTTTTAAAGAAAAAACCAGATTTCTTACATGCTGACAGTAGGAACTGAAAAACGYAGCTGAAGGCCATGTCCCCGGTCTGAACATCAGCTAGACATATGGACACAAGCTGTGAAATAAGGCCTTAGGTGGGTAAGCAGTATGTGCAATAACAGCGTTATGTCAAAAGAATAATTAGATAAAATGTACAGATGCTATCACAAGTGAAAAACACCGAACATCTACCAGTACTATATATGCAGTATTTAGAGTAGGAGGAAACAAAACTTTGCTCCCTTTCACCTTATCTGTTCTTCTCCCACATAAGCCAGGCAGTAGCAAAGCAGCCAAGTTTTACCTGTTCTCTCRACTGCAAACAATAACAGCAACATTATGGATTTGACAGCTCACACAGCATTAGCCAGGCACCTCTGGCTCCAGCTGTCATTGTGCATCTGATACCTGTGTGTTAGTGTTTCTAGCAGTGGGAAAATCCTTGGTAAGGATTTCTAATTAGCCAGATTGCTAAATTCAACTTGTGGTTTCTTCAGGTAAGTAGTAGCTTGATAAGGGCTTGAGAATCCTCACAAATTCTTTGGTAAAATTTCCTTCCACAAAGAAAAGACACACCTTTTAATGTGAAAGGCAACTGGGCAGGAAAAGGTATTATCTACTAGAAGGGGTGAAAAAAACAAAGAAACTAAGAAAAAAAAGCCTCAATGAAGAMTAACAAAAATAACCACATGCATCAAATAACACAGCAAAGGAAAAAGAGAAAAAGCACACAAATGAATGAAGAATAAGAAGAAAGTAGTATTTATAATCTAAAATGAAACACTTGGACAAGCTCCCATATTTTCCATATTTGACAAGAAATTACTTATTTCTATTTCATTGGATGAAACTGCTGGGTATTTTCTGCTGTTTTGATAAATGCACAATTCCACTTCTCTGCTGTTAATATTTCAATCACACTGATCATGTTATCTTAATTGAATAGCTATTATGGGTCCTGTGTGAAACTACTGAAGCTGCACTGAAAAAAGACACATTTTCTGCTATCATTGCTGAAGCTTTTGTGTAAAACAGAAGAAATTTGCTGAGAACAGCAGGAACTGTGGTCCTRTGTTCATAAACAGAGTAGTTTCTCTGGATTGCACAAGGCACTAATTGATAAGAAATGCTACTTGACAAATTCACAAGAAGAAACACAGACTGTAAAACATATTCTGGGACAGCAGAATGCAAAAGTGTGAAATCCATCTTCTCTAATGTACAGGATTTTTAGGCACAGCAGCCTGCTCTGTTTCCAGGGAATATGAGCCACAATTAGAAAGCAAAATCAGGGAAGTAATCTTCCTCTGCCCTTAAGAACAAAGTAACTGGCTACTTTTACACTACTGTCAGTTTGTCTAAGGTTCTATATTTCATAATTTAGGCTTTTGCTTCTACTGTTCTCATTAGCAATATTTTTATAAGAAGCTTACAAAGCAGTGGAACTGCTGTGTACATTGGCATGTGCCAAACTTCTCTATCATGACTCTTGACAGCTGTCATGACTCTATGTCAGCTTAAAAAAAAGATTAACAATTACAGATGTGAGACCTACTGGCTGCATTTATAGGTCCCTATCCAATTATGAAGTGCTATAAGAGATAGAATCATATATATACAAGGTATTCATAATCCTTTTGTAGCAAAAGGATACAGTGAATGAAAGGATACTCTGAATGTTTATACAGAAGAGCTGGGGCATGTTTGTGGCTATTTGATGTATGACATTAAAAGCATTTTGAGTATCCTTGGCAACACCTAAAATTTTGAAGTATTTCCTCATTTTCTCACTCTCATTCATATAATAGRTAAGCTTCATATCAYAGACAGAATATTAGCTTCAGGATAAATGCTAATATACATTTCTATTTCTGTGTATTACTATTTCTGCTCTGATTTCTCTAATGGTCCTTTTTACTGGCTATTTGACACTATTTCCACACGTACTGAGAACGTTTTTTCTTGGCTGCTCTCCATTTCCTCTGTGCTTCTAAGGCGGAGAGTTAATTGAATCCATTTTTCTTCTTTTTCTAAGAAGAAAGCCTAAGCTTCTCAGAGAGAAACAGGGCTTAAAGAAGTTTAGGTCAAATACTAGTAAAATGAAGTATCTGAGGAAACCCTTTCTGTCATCTTTTACTCAGAGCTTCCTTACTTTTTTACAGGACGTTATTACTGAAGTGCTAAACACATCTGGTGCCAGTGTTCCATTAAGCAATATGCTTGTTAGTCAGAAATCCTTTCCTAACTCTACTTCTGTCTTACTAGTCTATGTATTTTACCATCAAATTCATATCACCTCCTCTTACTCCATTTACTTAGCCTTTTTTGTTGCTGCCACAAAACCTTCCCTGATTTTTATCCATCTCTTGAAATTTCATTAGTCCCAGCAGGACAGTCTATTTGATGTCCAGTTTCATGTCAGTGTTGGGCTTCCTGCGCAACAGCTTTAGCACTGAGATTGCTGCTGTTGTCTCTGGTCCTGCCTTGTTTTGTATTCAACGTCTTTCTGAAGAATAGGTAATACTTATGATCCAACAGTTTCTTTCTTTCCTTTTTTTTTTTTTTTAGTTTTAAAGCTTTAAAATGCTATATGTTAAGAAATGCAGTTTTGCACTGTGGTGATTATTTCTAGTTATTTTTATAGTCAACTTTGATGAACTTTSAGTCATCATATCACAGTTAGGAAAGTAAAATCTACTCTGTTACTCATTCCAAGACAACATTGTTTTGAAAAGATCATTTAAACTATTATTTTTAAGAAGTAATATCGTTCAAGTTAGACATGGCAAAACCCAAAATATATACAGACACATCTTAATACAACAAAATGTCCAAATCCATATCATTGCATTGGCTTTAGCAAGCCATGAAAACGTTACATTTGAGTTTTTGGCACTTGACAGGATAATCAAGTCAATGAAGCATCTCAGCGAGTTACAGAACTATACAGAGTTTTTCTTTTTCTTTTTTCAAAAAGTCAGAAAAATCAAATGATGTTTGGAACCTCCAAGACTGAGTGATTCCATTAGATGCTGCCTTTCCCCTCTCTCTTTCTAATAAGACTGAAGTTTTTTAGAAAATATGTGACAAGTGACTACTCACAGTAGAAATAAATCACATACCATTACAGCATTACTCAGGGTACAGAATTATTAATAGTGCAATAATAGTAATAACTTACTGCAATAGCAAAAAAGTACTATTAGGAGGGACCTGGCAGCTAATGGCATCTCCTCTAACAAGGGCTCAGGGACAGCCCTTCCCTTAGTACCTATAAATAAGCACAAGATCAAAGGAGCCCAGGAGACCAGTCAAGCACTCCTCAAAAACGGCCTGACTTTTCTAGAATACTACCAAGAAGGTGTTGTGTGCAAATTGTTCTCGATCTCCCTTATGTGACATTGTTTTGATAGTTCTACAGTTAATTAAAATTAGGATGAGAGGACACTTAGTTTCTGTGACAGTCTTGAGGGGGGCATAATATATGATAATGCTGCAGTGCTCTGGCTTAGTTTTCAATTACTAGTCTTGCTTTCTCCTTGGCAGAATCCTTTTGTGAAAACAAAAAATGGAATTTAGCATTGGCATTTGTATTCAGTCAGCATACACCATCACTACCTAAGCAATAAAAAGAATTACTCGTGAATGGTCAACTTGATAGTTCTTCCAGGCCCAGCTATTTATTTATGTATTCATTTTTGCTCATGTCTTTGCAATCTGAAGGAAAACATATTTTACTTCATTTTTTTACTTCATTTACTTCATATTTTATTTCATTTTTATAATATTTCACCAGTACACATGTCTCTACATAGTTTTTTTCTTTGTGTTTATTTTTCGTTTCTAAGCAGTAAATGTTTCTTGCTGGCAAAAAGGTACTTGAATTTTGTTGAGAAAACAGCTGCTGGAAATGGTGCAAAAACTCAGGCCTACTTCAATATAAATTAATGAAACTAAATTAACAATATATGAACACTAGCCAGTCTGACTCCAATGAGAGTTCTGAGCTTTTTTAAAAAGGCTTAGACCAAAATATGTGGAGTATTCTCTGGCTTGTACGGATATACATTTTTGAAAAAAGCAAACAAAAGCAAAGTGATTCCTAATATACTCTTAATATTGCTGTCTTAGTTTTGTTTATATAGTTATACAGTTATAGTTATTATAGTTTTTTACATACRAGGATATTTTTATTTTGAATTAGATTTTTTTTAATGATTAATTTAAAGATTTTTGTCTTAAAATTTGCATACTCCACAGCAACAGAAAAAATGAGAGAATCAGTAACTTCAGTAATCCCTCACTTATTTCTAAACAGTCCTGGAGTCTTTGACAACAAGTATAGAGCTATTTATGGGKGTGTGTGTATTTATATATGTAAATGTAAACTATATTATATATATACACACATACACTATATACCTATACATAAAGAAGTTGTTGGRTATAATCATCCTCAAGAAAAGCTGCTTCTTAGTGAGGATAAACAAAAAGAAGTCAATATATATTTTACAAAAGAATTTATTATTCATGAGAGCATTGAATTAGCACCGACAGAAGCAGGGAATTACTTAGATAGGAGGCAAACCTTCCAAGCCCAGCTGCCAATGCAGTTTTCTCAGCTCCTGAGTAGTGGCTGGCAGTCACACTACACTAAACTTCATCACAATGCAAGCAAGTCCTCAGATTGAGAGAAAAACAAAAAAATTTGCTTTTTTTCCACATGTAACATACAAAGGTCAATTGCTCTAACATTGAAATGCCTTTAGAATAATCCTACGAGCAAGCTGAAGCTCAGGAGCYGAAGTTTTTACACACAAAACCCACAAATGTTTACTGAAACATGCCCCTTTAGTATGTGTATAAGGATACATTTGCACAGGACCATAGGTATTCATGAGCAAGGCTGTTTGGTGGTATAAATTCCATCCTCTGCATTTTCAGCACTTCATTCTATGTTTGCACAGCTCCCAGGAAGGGTACAGCGGGTGCTGCACACCTCCTTGAGYGATGCTACTACACTCCATGACATTAGCTCTGGAGAAAAGGAGGATCTATTTGTGCTTAGCACTCCTGCTGGCTAGGTGGTGTGCCTCTGGGTTGCCAGTGGGAAGTGCTTAACACTCCTCTGCTGTCTCTGTAGAGAATTAGGCACCTAATTTTTGCATTCTTGATCAGCTGATGCAGACAGGCTTCACAGGGTGGCAGAATGTGAAGGCCACAATAGTGGCCTGTAGACAAAAAGATTTCGTGCTGGGACACTTTGAGTTATTCAGAATTCCCATATGGAATAATTCTTTGCTACGGTCCACTGAGGAAGTAGCATATCAAAATGTGGAGCTGGAACAGTAAGTGCATCCTGCTATGAAATCAAGTGCTGCATTGCTTTTGCAAGTCAGAGAAGGGAGAAGGTGTTGGTGGGCTGATTCTTCAAATCAGAGCTAAATAGAATGCTTTAGACCATACAACAGAAAAGCAGTATAAATTAATACATATCCTTATCTTCTCATTGCTGGTCATATTAATTTACATTGTGGAGGAATAACTGTCAGTCCTACCAACACAAGCACTGACTGACAGCAGCCCTGGCAGAGAGAAGATGCAAGAATCACCTCATAAATCACTTGCAATGAGCTAAAGTAGTTTCTTCTGATCTAGGAGTTCTGAGACAAKGCAGTACTATCAGAAATCAATAGTGAGAGTCCTGTGGATGACAGGACACAAGGAAATAAACAACTCCTTTTAAAGTAGGATTTACATGAGTCAGAGGACTAACACAGAACTTATTCCTGGTCAAGAAGATGGGAGGAGAAGGAAAGAAGTAGGAATGGAATTGCAATTAGATCTCATTTGACAACAACCTCAGTATCGGTAAATAYCAAGAACTAATTAATCCTTTCCAGTGGTGAAAATACCACTTATCCTAAAATAGACCTATATGATTACTAAAAAAAATAAGGAGAGAATAAAACATTCTCTAGTTTTGAGGAAGTTATTCTACCAATCTACCAATATACATTGCACTTGGAGGAAGCAAAGGGGAAAGAARGGAAGAGGCTGTGAGAAAACACTGCAAAAAAAAAACTCCTGGCAATGTAAATCATAGGTAAACTCATCATTACGAAAGTATAACAAAGGCATAACACTAAAATAAAAATAACACACAAACATTCAGCAGAACACTGAGATCTCTGAGCTAATGCTTGCATGAAATGATGAACATTTATTGCAGTTGCACATGATTGGTTGTTGCTTTTAAAATCATACTAACAAATTCTTGAGGCAGGTACAAAAAAAGCCTTTCCCCACACAGAGGAAAAAAGCACGTTACCAATAACATGCTTTTATYGGGCCCCATTACTTAACTCTAAGGGTTAACTGACATTAGCACCAAAACTTGCCACAGAGGACTGACAATTATATGAAGGGTTTCTGTCAGATGTAGCACCTGAAGCAAACACTGAACTTTCTGCTTCAAATAACCCTGACATCTGTGTACCTACCACAGGAATGACGCATAGTCATTCAGTCTTGGGTCACATTAAAGTGGGTTGKGGGGAGAAATGAGAGAAAGTCTCATGTTACCACTCTATAGTGATTGAATCTAATGCTTTCTCATCTGTAGAAACAAATTTCAGATCTTAGGAGTGACAGAGAACACCRTGTTTAATTAGTTTGTCTCAGATGAAGAAAAAACAAAAGCACATAAAAAATTATTTAGTGTGACTYTGTGGGTCTCTCTGAATGTGCAGCATGAATAAACTTGAAATTTAGACGATTGCAAGTATTTATGTATTTTCTACAAATGAGCAGAAAAAGGMGCATACCATGGATTTGCGACTACTTCCAATTTTTCTCAAAATTCTCCACGAATATASCTGTTACCTTTGACTCTCTTCTCATGACAACTTATGGTATCCCATATCTTTTGGCTGGGGCTATTGCAGCCCATCTCCATACTGCAATTTGTCTTCATGCTTAAATTAACTTCAGTATTTCTTTTGGCTTTTTTTTTTTCTTTTTTTGATGTATCTTGCCTGTAGTTAACACACTTGACTTCCATGTGGAAAAAATATTGTTTAATGGAAATAGCAGAACTGCAGTTAGGCAAAACAAGCAATATTTCCAAAAGAACATAGTCCACATGTGCTTACTTCTCTCAATGTCTCACCCCAAGAGATGAAAGGAAAGTCCTGAATTCTTGGGGGTCTCAGAGGGTACCTCAGACAGTTTGTTTTGCTGAAACAGAAAGCAATTTCCAGACAGTAATTTGTAAAAAATGGTTGTTTGGTTGTTTGGTTTCAACCCTCAGTAAAATTAATCTTGTAGCTTTGGCAAGCAGTTGAAAATAGTATCTTCACATCTGATCCAGATGATGTGATATATTATCTTCATCTATTTTACCACTATTCTAGCATGCTTCTTAGAYTGTATATAAATAATTAATCCAGCATACATGTACTAGAATCTCCATCTGGACACTTCCGTGGACACCTCCAAAAGGATCATGTTTCCCATTTCAAGAGCTCAAAACCACCAGCACTGTTCAGACAGACCTGCAATGTGCAGAAGCAGTTCCAAAGATTCCAAGACAACCGAACACTGCTGCACTTGCACAGGTCAAATGCATCCTTATRCATAGTGTCTCCAACATATCACATGCCTTAAATAATGAGAATGAAGTATCTGAAATGCCTGGCATCTTATATTTAATCAAGTAATTTTATTGACTCAGTGATGATTCTACAGTATAACTGATCAAGCCAATATGAAGTTGGCTTGTGAAAAGTAAACAGTCAGCTCCCAGTTTAGGTGCTTTAAATAACCGTGGGAACCATTCGCTATATTAGATGCACATTATTAATTGGTATAATGCCACCATAGCATCTATACCCAATAGAGTTGGGAATTAATATTTTTTGATGTACAGATTGTATGGGGTTAGGCCTAATCAGCTATTTTATCAGATATCAAAATGCCGAGKGCAACAGAATCTCACCACCCAGTTTTGAACTAAGCCACACAAAACACACCTTCTTCCCTGACATCCTAGCGGAATTTGAATGGAGGAGTATATAAACTGAGTTTGGAAGACATACCTATTAGTTTGCAAGAAACAGTTGTTTTCATTGGCCATCTAACTAAGGAAACTTTATACATAATGTACATATACACACAAACTCCAATTCAGTGGAAAAGTCAATGCAAATATCTGGRTATTGAAAAGAGTCTGTCATTCCTCCTATGCTTAAGACATCATCCCAATCATGCAGTTATTAGATTTCATTAGACAAATGAACAGTTTAGTGTGTTACAAGTGAGTTTATATTTMATTTAAATGCAAGGAAATATATTTATTAAAACATAACTACATTTAAAAACTTAATTTTGATCTACTTATCATAGGGYTTTTTTCATTAATATGTCCAATTATTTTAATGTTATTTTGTGAAAAAAATCCAGAGTAAGTATAGATAATAAATAACATAATATAATAATAATAATAATATAAAACTGAGTTCTTAATGTTCACATATATTAGCCACATTCATACATATTGCATAGCTGCTAATGCTCTGCAAACAGTAAGAGTTTATTTCAAAATATTTATTTTAAAGCAATTTGCTACATTTAACTTTTAAGCCTTAGGGAAAAAATAAAGCAACAACATTTTTACTATGTAACATTGCCATCAAGCATGGATGAGTGCTTCACTTCTGATAAGAGACTCTACATCAAAAATTCACTATATTAAGATATGAGCAGATTAAGAGACAAACATAAAATCATGTCCAGAAAGATCCTGAATAAAAGAGAAATAAATCTCCACAAAAAATAAAAACAGATTTTAAACTGGGTATTAGTGTTGCCCTATATAGTCTTCATGTGTTATTAAAGATACTGTTTTTCTGTAGTCCTATTTTCCCTCTACATTTTTCTGCGACTCTAAATTTAATCTTCATGCATTTTCAAATCAGACAGATAAAGCACTCTCAAGGAAGCAAAAGGAAGAAATCAGATCGAATAAAATGAAGTATGACAGATAAAGGCAGAGCTAGCTCATAAAAATGAAACACAGGAAAACAATCCACTCTTCATCAGGATGCATGGTGTATGGATGGCAGGGRGAGATGATGTACAAATATCAGCATAGGAAGCTGGAAAAAGCGAGATGATAAAAATCTCTTGCATTTTACTTGAGTATGCACAATCACTATATATAACTTGCTAGTGCTGATGTGCCATAGTTAAAAATAGAACAGAACAGAAAGCAACAATCCTGTTTTAGGAAAAAAAAAAAAAGTAAAAGCAGAATTTCAGTATGCTACAGATTGCCATTTTTCATAATTAAAACACAGTAGACACATACACATTTTGAGCTGCATACAGCAAATCAACTTCCAGCAATTAATTTGCAGAACACAAAAATACTCTGGTGATATCAATCTTGATATACATCTGAAAAGTCAAGTAATAATTCCCATCCAATCAATAAGAAATTGCAGACAAATTTTGTTTCCTATCTCTCTTAGAATTTAGGGTCTATTTGATCTGTGCTTCTTTTTATTAACACCAGATACACTTTCACAAATCTTTGTTAATGCTGTTTTAATAAGTACATACTGAAACACATCTTTAGATTTTTAGCAAGTGTGGCTAACACAACATTGTAGGGACATCTGATTCCATAGACTGCTCTGCATAGGGAATCGGTCCAAAATTAGAAAAATCTAGAATCATAAAATATAAGAGAATACATCAAGGATAGAAATAACCCAAGAATGTATCTGAAAAAAAAAATAGGAGGATGATATGGGCAAGATATGATAAGCAATAAAAAGATATCAAAAGGAAGGAAAAATAGACATGCCTAGCTCTTTAAATTTGATCTGAGGRTGGAAATGGCAATGAGAATTAAAATTTCAGACAGAAAAAAAAGCTAGGCTTTCATTGGGTCCATTCCCTCTTATGGTATTGGTCTTCTTTTCATGATTTCATTATGGTGGAAATCATGTATAAGAAACATCTAAGAAGAAGAATATCTACTGCAGCTGAAGCTTCTTCATTCATTCTATATGATAAGCCTTTTCCATGATCCACAATTAATTTCTTCTATATCAGCAGCACCCAAATATATYCCATACTAGTGTTTAAATATAAGACATGTAAAACTTAAGATGGACAATTCAATGACAGTTAAATAAAGAACACAGTCAATGAATACCCCTAGYTGAGAGATGTCAAATAAAAAAGCTTTAATTTTTTTTTAAGTATTATTTCTATCTTTTATATAGTATTATGCAGTAKTTTATAAAGTATTTGTACGTTATAGTATTAATGTTTATTTTGATCAGAGAGTTGAAAATATTGAAAAGTAATATTCAGGAGCCAAAAGTATATGGATAAACCATGTACTCCATCTTCATTGCTTCATAATGAGGGCKAATCTAGCTTACCAGGCAGCTTCCCAAACATGACTGCTTCTTTTAATCTTGTTGCTGCTTCTCTTTAGCTCTTACCTTCCAGACTCAAATGTGAACCACGTTGAGTCACGTCCATATCTCCTCAAAGAGCTCAGAGGCCACATGACCAACTTGACCTTGGCATTGTGGATGTCCCAGAGATATATGTTTTCATGAGTGATCTGCATTGTACATTCCCCATAGATGTCTAGATTTGGTGTAGGCATAAGATATACATTGAATCGCTCTGGAAGGAAAAAAAAGAGTAAGTTATATTCAGCTAAATTAAACCACGAATTTGCAAAACATTAAGGAAAGAAAAAATTTAAGTTACTAAAGTTTCAAAAACTAACAAAAAATTCTCGCCTGTGAAAAGTGCTAGTCACTGATGTCCAAAAAGCCTTGACAGTATATTGGGTGAGTCTGAGAATCCTTCTCATTTCATCTTCAGAATAAAGAATAAAGCAGACTGAAATATCTTTCACAGATGATCTTCAAAGTCCTTTAACTTTGTCATATATTCTCAGCAACTTAACTCAAAGCCTTTATGCCCATACTGAAGTTCACAATTCTTCACATACACACAAAATCAGTGATTTAAACTCTGCTCTAAGTTTCTTTCTCAAAGAATGAAGTAGTTATATTGACAAAATACATATGCACAACTATTGTCCTTATAAAAATTGTCCTTGTATTTGCAAAGCCAGACCTACTGAAGTCTGTAAATAATTTCATTCTTTGTGTCAGGTTTCTACTTATGTTCCACAACTGTTAAAATCTGTAACATTTTTCACTATCTGTTGCTTTCCGGAGCATTTGATTCATCACAATATATTATTAAGTCTGCAACAATTTGTGATTAGCTGCACTTCCACTTCAGAGGAAGCTCACTGAAACAAGAGGTCAAGGCAATAACAATTCAAAGTATAAACATTAGCAATACTCATTATATAAAACAGGATCTTGGAAATATGTATTTACAGGTGGGCCTCATGAGAAAATTGTGCCCAAGTACTTAATAAGTGAATGATAGTTTGGTGTGCAACGCTTTTAAATCAACTATTTCCAATGAAATCCCTCATAGTGTTTCCTTCCTAAAAATTACGAAGCAATTCAAAATAGTCATTTAAGATATAAAGTGAGAAATCTAACATAACAGTCAAAATGAAACTGAGCTTCCAGGTGTGTTTAACAGTCTGTATCTCAAACATTATGTCTTCAGTTTTTTAATATTTGCTAAATATACTTTTCTGGCAAATCAGTTAACAAACTGCAAATCAGTGAGTTAATACAAAATATGCCAGAAGTGAGTTTGTGTAGAAGGCAATAAAAGTTGGGCTGAGGAAGTGCTGGGTGAGCAGTAAGATTTGCAGTCCTGCATAGCTATAAGTAAACTTGTCATCCCCAATGTTATTCTGTTTCAGTCCATTTAATTTTGTCCCATTAATGATTCCCCAATTGATTCACTCAATCTCATGACCATTCAACCTCTTCTCCCAGGCTCCTGTTCTCATTAATCACACTAATGGGTGCTAGTCCTAAAAGCTGCACTTTATGACTAAGGCCCTATGTATGAAACTCTTAATGTTTTGTTAAAGTCTTTCGACGTACAGCACAAATAGCTTAGCAGGTGCTGCTGAAATTGCTGACMAGAATTTCCCCCAGCTCTTGGAGTAATGTGTTGAGCACGGGTCTCCGTGGATGTCTGCTAAAGTCAACAGAAGGACTCGCATGGGAGCATGGGGCAAGGACTGCATCATGCATAAAGGGAATGGTGCAGAACAAAGTAACCTACACTTCGTCCAAGAATTACATACCCTTGCCCTTTTTCATTGCCTAAATGTTGTAGTAATGGGCCATGCAAAAATGCCTAGGAGCCGTGGAGATGTGCTTTGATTAGGCTTTAGTTTTGCATGTTCATGCTGCTACCTCCTAGAGCATTCTCCTTCTGTCTGAAAGAAAGATGTGGATGACCAGCAAGTTCTCTTGTCCCCCCTTTCACATTGTCCCCCTTGGCTGCCTGCAATGACACAATGGCAAATATGATACATGGCAAATAGGAACGTCCATTTCCCAAAGTCCTCCCTTTATCTTGTCTTCACTGACAGAGTGCCTCAGAGAGTAGAGAAAATGGAAATGTGTAATTAGTTTCTGTAGTAGACATGAAATTCTCATGCTGAAGACAAGAAAAAATTCAATTTGCTTTACAAGCTATCAGAACACTCACAAAAGCCTGAACTCTCAGARGTGTCTGAGGATATTATTTCATGAAGGGTATCCAGGACATTTGATATATTCAAACTGTCAGGAGACATTTGTTGATTTTGTACTGGAGGTCAGTGTCTAAGGTGAGGTGTCAGAGATTAAAGAAAGCATAGTCGATTAAACTGAACATAAGCTGCGAGGCAAAATGTAGAACCACTGGAATTTATTCAAATTGGCAACAAAACGTATTTGCAGGGAGAGGCTGAATAGGGATCTGTTTGCTTTTGAAACCAAAATTTGCCAATGCCTTTGAGTAACAAGAAGTCGAGGACAAAGGAAAGGTATACTGTTAAATTATGTTAAGAAATAAAATGCAGGGTTCAATTTGTCCATTTAARTAATATTAGAATAGGTATCTAGATGATGATAATACAATCATTCAGTTCCCAGAGGCAAATTTTGCCCTTAAACTCACTAGCAAGAACAAATAAACTATATTTGGGGTTCCTGGACTCAGTGCCCAGCTGAATTCAGCCCCAAGATTTATGATATTTAGGTTCTCTGTGGGTCAGTCACTACTTGCATATGGGGGACAAACAGAAGTTAATGAGGGATGCAGAAAATAAGGAAAAGGAAGAAAATGAGCAAGTAGGTGCTACCCGACTGAACAAGACAAGGCTGAGACTGCAAAGATGCAGTTCCTCAGCATTCAGTATCCTGTTTCTTCCCTTCTCTAAAAAAACAGAAAAGGTGAAAGCAAGATTCAGACAGAGGGGGAACCATGAGAAACAACAAAAAAAAAGCTGTTTCACTGCCACAGCTATTGCTCTGCTGCTTTAGGTGCAGCTGCTTTCGCGTCTCCTTCAATAAGCAGAGCGATGTTTCATCATATACTTGGGCTATGTAAAGGTGTTTAGCATTTAGGCTTTGGCAAGTAGATGACCTTTCATAGTGCCTCTCAGAGCTCAGAAGCAGAAGCAGCTTTGWTAAACTGAGCATATTGACTGAGACGGAGACTTGGCAGCTACGAGGAAACGCTCGCAGCCTTGCAGTCTGCTCGATGCGCAGCTGAACTGGGGAAGCAAAGCGACCGTGAGGCCTAATGATCCTGCCTCTAATCATTTTACCACTGGATTCCTTTGGCTGAATCATCCCAGGTGGAAAACTGAATAGATAACCCCGAAATCCTCTAATCTAGATGCTTCTTTTCATTTCAGCTTTAATGTCAAGGAAAAGCACTTATGGAAAAAGGCAGTCAGGTTGTTGGTGGAATCTATGTAATAAGAGGCTTTAAAAGCACACATTTAGCTTCTATCTTGAATAAGCTCCTTCATCTATGAACCCTTCTCTGCTGACAGTGCATGGCTAATTTCCAGGTGGAAAGAGAGGTTTAAGTCCCAGTATCTTCTGCTATTTCATAAATCAGGGCGGTTAGGATGATTCTCTCCTGGTTTTCCTTCCAGTGAGGAACTGGCCCTTTAGAATTACCTCCATGTTTCTTTCCTTGTATAATTATTCTGCTTTGCWTCTATTATAAATGCATGGCAAGGTTTATTAACTTCTTTTTAATAAAATATCAAGGCTGATGCACRTTATTTCCTGATAAGTAAGGTAGAGAAGAATATGAAAACTCACTGAATTAACTAACYACTTAAATCTGTAAATCCCTTTCCTCTCCAAAAAAAAGCAGTGTTTACATTACTCTTGAAAAATAAAACTATGAAAACAGACTAATGACAACAAAAAAATGAACTTGATGGTAATCTCATTATGTAGTGTAAGGAAATAACTCATAATCCTCTTCTAAGTATTCAAAAACATTTTTCAGTATAGGAAGATACATTTTTATTATGAGTAATTAATGAGTTTCTTACTATTAAAACACAGAAGACTACTGTAGTGTAGTATCCTTTAAATACGAGAGGGATGGAGCATAATAGTCACCATGAAAAAAGAGAGATGCTTACAAAGGAAGAAATTTTCCGAGGTTTTTAAAATTATGTTAGCAAAGAGTAAAAGAAGTAAAAAAAAATATATATATATTTCAAACTTACCCAGACTTCTAAAATCAAAGTTAGCCTTACARTATATATATCAAGGAAAGCCAAAGCACCGGAAAGACATAATAGGAAAGCATTGTCTTGACATCACAGGCATGACAGCAAACATTAACTCAGCTACAGCAGTAAAAGATGGAATGGGCCTTTTCTTCATCTTAAAAATTAGCATTTTTTCCTTTCCCAATTTTTTTCCATCTTTCTATCATTATTACAACTAACACCCCAAAGTATCTGATTKTAGTATACGTATTCAGCTATTTAAGTAATAGCTTTAGTATTCATAATAGACAGGCATACTATCTTTATCAAAAAAAAGGACCACGTGCTTTCAAAGAATCACTTTAATAACATCTTATTCGAATAATCATTTTCCAGTCAATATTGTCTTGAATATCCTGGTTTATTTTACACGGTATACCTAGTCCCTCATTGTCCATTTAGGTGGTGGGTTTTTTTTTTTTTTTGAGTTTTTTTTTTCCTTGTTATTTCCTTTTCTTAAATGGAACATTTTCATTAAATTTTGTGACATTTTGATTGAATCATCACCATAGACAGATTCTATGAGCAATGACAGCCAGGCAGTTAAAAATATTCAAAAAMCCAGATTTGTTCCTGTTAGGTTTTGGGTGTAATACTACCATAGCTTCTAGATGCATTGAGGTCTGCGTGGGAAGTTTTGGTGTCGTTCAGATGAAGGCAGCACTCTATATGAATGCTCTTTTTCTCCAACGGCAGCGTGGGAAACAKAAGGACTATGAAAGGCATGTGTAAGGGTCTGAGTACATCGCTTAGGAGATTGCTCACCAACAATGTTATCAGATGCAACTGAGTCCAGATTTTCTTTCCAGGAGTTATTACTATGTATTATTATTCGCACTGCCATTGTATCTAGAGTTCCAGCACCATTATGCTAAATTCATTATCTAAAGAGGATCATGCAGTCTATATTGCTTTTGATATAATCCTATATCTTCATTCTTCATAAAATAATCTAAATGGACTTTCATAAGCAGTAAAGCCTGTTTTGTTGTTATAGGGCTGGGGAACACCGCAAGTCACATGAATTTGCAGGGGAGAGAAGGTAAAGTGAGCGTAAGGGATGCTTCACTGCAGGTCTCACTTTTATGAGAAGCTGCATTTCATTGCAAACTAAGTAGCCATTAGTTGTGAGCCTTTTATGTAAAAAGGAAAATCATGTAAGGGTCATTTCCCACGCCGGATCTAACACAGTGCCACTTGCAGTAATGCTTCTTACAGGTAATAACAGAGATGGAGTGCAGTGGGAGGCTTGCAGCTGCCAATATTGCCACCAGATTTGCACAACCACACAAGCCTCTCGGGAGCCTCCTGAGCTCCTGCAGCCAGTCACAAGGGCAGCCACAAGCCCCTATTGCAAGCAGCTCACATGCACTGTTGGGCTTCTTTAGCTACTACCACCGCAGGCTCGCCTGGTGCTAGAGCGCTATGCACCAGAGCTGCTCTCACAGACAGGATCTCGGAGTGCCAATAGAACAGCTCAGAACAGAATTAGTCTAATGGCTGGTAGAGCCACCACGTATTTTGTCCTCATGTCACACAAATAACTGATGAATGTACCTTTTAGCTATAACATTTATTTGCATGCCAAGCCCCAATTTTAGCAGTCTCTAGAAGAAATTGCTCTGCAAAACATATTATCACATGCCTGAGGCAGGGGATCAAGTGTCTTCCTTTCTGAAATCAAAAGCTCAACTCATGAATTGAGCATAAGAGGGATAGTGAAGGAGAACATAATAAACAAAAATATGCTACACAAATCACAGCAAACACACCTATTTTCCTTCTGAAATATTTTCTGCAAGCTGTGTCCTAGGGTGCAAAAAATCCAAGGAGCATGTGGCAGTGAGTTCTCATTTCTTAATTTCAATTAAGAAACTTATCAAAAAAACTCTCAAAACKAAACATTTTCATTATTGATGGTCATATCCAGGAAATAAAATAAATGTGTAACAGAAAAGCTGCTCTCTTCTGTCATGAGATCCCAAATTTATCTGATTGCTTCAGTGACTAATCTCAGAAATACATGCCATACAAATGCATGCTAGGCAAATGTCTTCCGATGACAGGAATGGGAGAAAGAAAGAACAGATGAAGAACATAGGGTATTAAAAATACCACTGCTAGGAAAGAGTTACATATTTTGGGGGCCCAGGGTCAAATATCAGGTTAGTTCTTTTGTAATCAAGGAAATATCTTTACCAAATACTAAAAGTTTCAGATTGTCTTTATCAACAACGATTTGAAAAAAGAAGTAGGATTATGCCTGCTGTGTTGGGATTAAAGGTATTAACACTCTGACACACCATGCAGATATTCACATTTTGTTGTAGCACCACACTTCAATTGCTTTTAGCCCTTAAAATGTCAAAAAAATCACTGAAAAATATAAAAAATACTGGGACTTTAGGCCAAATATCATCTGTGGTCTTACTCAGAGGCTAAGAGGCATCTTCAGCTCAGTCCCAAAGGAGAGCCACAGCACGATTCTGGGAACAGGGCATGCATGAAATCAGAAGTCGAGACTTTTGTATCCTATTCCTGGTTTTGCAAACATTTACTATGCATTCTTGTATTACCATTTTTCAGGAGATGCTAATAGCAGACTGATTCAACAGGAGTTCCATGAGCTTAAAAAACACTTGCAAAATGTTTTGAAATAATGCAATATAAGTTCTTATATCAATGTATAGTTATCTAACACATACACAAAAAAATCACCTTAAAGTGTCACAGCTGCCATTTTCACAATGTGCAAGGATTTGACATTTCCTGCACATACTCACTTGTCATGTGTTTTAAATTGGAAATTTAAACTTTGACCCTTCATTCTCCAGTTGACAGAAGGTCAATAGTCTTTTTAAGGGGTTTTAAGTAGTTTTTGAACTACAACCTTTGGTAGCATGCCCTTATGAGCTACAATATTGAAAATGTGCAGAAAAGTAAATTTCAGATTTTAAATTTTTATCACAGGTCACCACATGTTTCCACCCACAAATACACATCTCTTCCAAAAAACTGTCATGTCAGGAATGAAACCGCCAAGTTTACAGGAACTCAGATAGACCAAGTCAGGGTTACATTCAACTGACTTCACCTCAGAAAACTGCTACAGAAATCTGAGCACAAATGCAGGTTCTTACAGTACAGCTGGATTGCTGAAAATGCTAGATTTCATACCAGGAATAAGAATCTCTGTACTCTTACCTTCTTCCAAATTAATTAAAAAATATTAATTAAAAAATCCCAAACTAGAATTTGTTTTGCTTCTAGAACTGAAAAAGACAACTTTGAATTTCAAATGCCTATTAAAAGGCAGAGTTGTGCACCAAGGGAATGAGGGAAGAAAGGAGATCGGTATTGGAATTGCTTGTATGAGATCCTCTAACTAATGGTTTAGAAAAGAGCGTTCTTCAAATATTGAATTCTACTGAGCCACTTGGTTTAAAAAAGACTGGTAATCATATCCCTCCATATGTTCTTATTCACTGGCTTTGCTACCTTTTATCCTTTTATTTACTTTGAACAACAAAGATGCAAACTATGTGTGGGTTTTTTTTTTTTTTATTGCTAGTATGCAATTAATTTCTACACTAAAGCAACTGAATCCAGACTGGTTCAAGCAACAGGACTAACCTACATCTTCTAGAGATGTTCTGTATGACTGGATCTCTTTCTATCAAAAACAAGATGAACTAGATGATTTGCTAATGGAACAGCTTGAAGAATTTCAAATTATTTTTCTGTTCACATCACAAGCTTCAACAAGATTTATTTCTCTTCTCTTTTGTAAAAGAACTCCACCTGCTCACGTATTTCTCTTGCTTACAGTGCATATATGAGTTCACACGTATAGTCTATGCACATTTAGCAGATAGGATGCTTTGTATCTGATCATTATCAGTTGTATCTGACCATTATCACTATTCCACAAAATTAGTAACTGTAATTTGCACTACAGTTTGACACATACGTAAAGTTATATCAGATTATATATTTAATCTAGTGTCACAGTAAGCAACTAATTTCCACAAACACTGGAACTTTCTAAAGTTATATTTCAATAATATCTGATCTTTGAACAAAATGTCTTAAATATTTATGTACATTTTATGCTATTAATTTCAGAAGTGAATGAGCTCTTGTAAGAAATTAATACAATGTAATTGACATAGCACTATTCATTCTATAATTGAATTATTAGATCTTGTTTATAATGATAGTTGGTTTGATATTTTATAACCATTGAGGCAATTAGTTTATTGCTTTCTTAAAAGTTATTGATTTTTATTAAAGTATCAAGACATTAACAATTTTGATTGTGATAATTTAGATGGAAATAAATGAGYGTATTTTGTGTTGACTTCATGTTCATCGATAGAAATCAAATGAGAGTATAATCACAGATTTTGTTTTGTTATTGAGTATTCCATCCATAGCATTGCTCCTGCACRCATTTAATTTAAAAATCTTTATAGGAAGATTTATAAGATCAGGCTTATATCTAGTATCTGCCAATTTTTTACATGTATTTGATGACATTTGGATCATCTATATTTCATTGTTAAAGATATGTACAAGCATAAAATAAAAATGTTTTTTGCAATCCAAAGCCTTGTTCAAATATTCATCACTTTCTTTCAGAGGCTGTGGAACAACTACTGTTTTATTCCTCTGCACAGAGGCCATTCTCTCCAGGACCAGAAAGGTTGCAATCATAACTTTTCATGTCAAATGTGAACACAATGAAAGCATTAAGTCACTGTATTTGTGTTGTTTGGCATCAACTTCATCTTCATTTGCAGAAAATAAAATTGTTATTCTAAACATATCCAGTGCATTTACTGATGATATTAATGCAATACTTCTAGGCAATAGGAAAAATCTCTGCAATAAAAATCATCAGCAAATACAGCACTGGATATAGATCAGCCAAGAACTGATACAGCAGCAATTACAAAATTACTCACCATTTTGCTCTCTCTGGACTCCAGCAGCAAGCAAGTCGGGTTCTCCAAGACTTATATCATTGAGTCTGGTTCCTAGACACTCCATGCAGAGATGTTTGCACCATTCCTCAGCCTCTAGTTCTGAAAAAAAAAAATGGACAAAAACATCAGAAGAGAAATAGAATTGTAAAAAAAAAGCTTACAAGCTAGTTTTATGAAAATTTGTTCATTTTGAAACATGAATTATTAATATAAAGTCGCATACACACTTCTTTGCCTGGAATTATGAACATTTAAAAGAAACCACCCTATCAGGTCTGCATTTCCTGGTTTTAAATTGTGGGATAATTAACAGAGATTTAAAGGTGATACATTTCCAGAAAAAGTTGCTTGAAAGAAAAGATTAGGGAAAAAAAATATAATATTTGAAATATTCTTTATTGCTCACTGTGCTAAAAATAGCATTTTAAAAATATTTCTGAAGAAGTTTTCCAACAGTAAAATAAACTAATAAAAGGAATCCTCAAATAAAAAAATATTTTCTTTGCTCTACTGAATAGACACATCTGTTAAATTAGTTTATACTGATTAGTTTATACRAATACTGAGCTCTATCAGTTCTGTCTTCTTTTCTCCACAGAGCAATCCAGAATATTTGTATGAAAATTCAAAATCTTGTGGTCCAGTGTCTGCTGCTGCATCCCCCTGATCTGCACCTCTAAGTTCCCCATATCTGAGTTGTCTGAGACACAAACTCACAGATCTCCTTCCACACAGTCTTTACCTCTCAAATCATGAAATTTCTGGAACTGGTCACACAAACAACATCCAAAATAGACTTTCACGCTGTGTGAAACCATAAATAATAAAATAGGCTGATTATTTTACATTACAAAGTAGGCTTCACATAGGGAATATTTTCCGGATGCAGGCTTGGCATTAGGCTCACYCTGAGCATCTATTGACATAATTAACCTAACTTTAGGATTGGATGACTCCAGCCATCTAGCAATGTGTCTGTTAAATTGYTAAGGTATTTTCATTTATTTTTGTGGACATCTGGGAAATACTTATGTGGCAATTTTTCAAAGTAATACTGAARTTTTGGGAGGAAGAGAACACTGCATGCATCCTGTGAAATCATGTTGATGATTCACTGTAATAATTAGTGAAAAATATATATATATCCAGGAAAAATCTTTCCCAAGCATAATGGTACAATCTTCAACTCTTCACCAGGTTAACACATTGCAAGTGACAGAAACATCTGACACACAAGAATGGGAGGCAAGCACAGAATTCACAGATACGCTGTTTTCTTTAAGGCCCTATCCTTAAAGCATGAATTGTTTCTKACTTATGCCGTAAAGTCCCTAGGCAAGTTGTTTGAAGGACAGACTTTTTGAGAGTCAAATGTGGGGGTTATCACAGTGACACAGGAGATTTTTTTTTGGGGGGGAGGGTCATAAGAGAAGGGAGGGAGAGTCAAGGGAAATCAAAGAGGCTTCCTAATCTTTTGCAGAATCTTCGTCTCAGGATACGCAACCCCAAATCCTGTCTTCCCAAAGGAGGCCTTTTAGGGTGTTTGAATCTGGCAGCTTAATTTAAGTTGCTGCTTCTTCACTGCACAACATTGACGATTAGACGCGCATTAGATCATTCTCCAACTGCGCAGGAGAAACTAACTGATCCAAGGTTACACATGGATTTTTCTTGCAAAGTATGGGCTATAACATACGCTATATAGCTCACATTTTTTATCTTAAAATATCAACTGCATAGCACAGAAAATATTGTTTCAATGAAGAACTGAAATATCCTTCCAAAGAACTGTAACAACTGTGCATATTGTCAAAAGCATCAACATAAGCTGAAAACAGTTTTGAAAGGTCAAGAGTATGACTGAATTTTACCTAACACATCCCGATAGCTYTTGCTTACTTGCAAGGGATTGCCTTAGACCTTTTCCTTGGCATATATGTGAAATCCTTTTAGAAGCAGATGAACTGCTTTCCACAGCTAAAGTCATATTTCTCCTTTAACCAGCAGTTCACCACTCTCCCTTGCAACTAGTCTAGAATGCTTTGTGTTTCTGGATATCAGGTTTAATATTATTTATGAATTTTGAAATATATTTATTATAATTTACAGTACATAGACAGATCAGTCACAGCAGCAATCTTTAAAAAARAGTAATAGCCAGCACGTCACCAAACAAAAATCCCATAGTTGTCTCTTTATTTTGATTAAGCACAAATACCGAAACAGATGAAATATTGCAGTGGAACCAACCCATATAAAAAAGCAGCACAATTTGTATTTTTAATGCATGCAGATTAGATTTATTGATGGTAAATGTCACTGGAAATTTGGTCTACTGAATGGTCAATTGAAAAAAMTGGCACTGAATAATTCAGTTTCAACTTAAGCTAACTGAATTGTTGGACTGCATGACAAACTGTAAAGCATGTTTGCACAGCTATAAACGCAATCAACAAATGTGCATTTTCATCTGGGTTGTATTTCAGTTATAATATGCTGTTATACAAATGTCATGAGGCGACATAAAATACGAAGATATGGGAGAACTTAATTAGGCCCTGCACTTTGCATAAGAATCACCGCTAGGAACAAATCTATAAACCTCTCAACTGAAAACACACAGCTTGTTTGTGGCAATATTCCTCCGCAGCTTACCTMGGTCTCGTGGTCAGGGCATGTGGCTACGTGACGTGACATTTTTACTTCAGCTCTCCGCTGATTACACGCACGCCATGTCCCAACTGCTGGGAACAAATTACCACCCCTGCAACGGTGTACATCAAAGAGGCAGCACCACAGGGCGATGCCTGTTCATATAATCAGACAGATCAAATTACGTTGGTAAATCCTGTTAAAAACATCTTGCTAATAGCAGAAGAGCACTTCTGGTACTCGTGGTTTGAATCAGTTCATGCTCCACATCAAACACTGCAAGAGGGGAGCAGGGGCTGAGGAAGAGACTAATTTTTTATGCCAACCTTAAGAGATCTTTGTTTCAGAGTTACCTTGTCTAAGGGTGGGACCAATTTCAGATTCGTAACTAACATTTAATGTTAGACTAACAGCAAAACCACATGACTCCCAATAACTTCATGTTCTTTCACGTTTACCTGCTAAGCTCACATGATCCAGCTAGTGAGAAATAGGTCATCAACCCCTGCTAGGGTGTCACCAACACAGTTGAGCATCACTGTCCTGAGAAAAAGCCCCAAACACATAAGGACYGTCCTGCTTTGTTCCCCTGAGCCACCCTGTGTTTCATTCCCTGAGGTAGTGGAGAAATTGTCCCATCATGGCCCCAAAGTGGGAAAAAATGGGCCAACTCATACWCAGCCCTTAAAGGTTAAAAGCAAACATCAGGCTTCTTCTTCTCATGYAGTCCTCGAATGTAGTGGCCCTGTATTTAAGTAGCAAATAGCATACATGCACTATTACAGGGGATAACAAAATTCTTCATTGTGTAATTCTTCATTGTGTAATTCTTCATTCTCCATGTAAAAGTCCCATTTACTTTTTGAGCTCTTCCTAACAGTAAGTTGTACAAATCTAAAATGATAGTGTTTTTGTCTTTGAAACATTTCTATATATTTTCTGCTGAATTGCTTGACTCGTCTTCCCTTCATCCACTTTGATAAGAAGTTCAGATTGAACTGAATATTCTGTCTTTGACTGAACCTACAGAKAGAGAGTTTTTTCCTGTTTGGATTAGTGGGATCTGAAAATCTCTGTCAAGGAAGATGGCTCAGAAAAGCCACATGTGACAATTGGTATATTCTAAAACATCACCTAAATGTAAATAGAAGTCTCTAGGGAAAAAAAAAAAAGAAAGAAAATCACAGAATCCTGGTAGGAGCAATGTGTTAYCATGTTAAACCTGAATCACATACAGTAGATACAGGGACTTAGTCTCATTTGATTCACTTGTAAATATCACTATTGCCTTCAGGCACATAATTTCATATTCAAACTGGTAGTGCTTTTAGAGAAATCTATCCTGTATTCCATGATTTTTGATGATGTAAATACAATTTTTATCTGGTAACTATTTTAAATGTACTACACCTAACATTGTCTGCATTATTTAGGGTCATCTTACAACAGCACTTCGTGGTCACTCACAGACACCAATACAAAGCAGTATGGATATTCTTTACTCGTTTTCAGAAGAACATATGGATATTACTTATGTTGAATAATGACATGTACTATTAATTAACACTGGTTATGCATGAATTATGCAATTATTTCTGTTTAATGATAGATAAGAAGTAATGAAGGGGAGATAAGTTCTATTTAGTGTAAAAGAACAGAAAATTAGGCCATACTGAGATTAAAACTTGCTTCCTATTTAGGTTATCATAAAGATAGTGAGTTACAACTATGAAAGCAATTTCATTATTAAAATTAGATTTTTATTGACCAATTATATATAAAGTTATTTCCTAAGATAAGGGGCTCATCTATAGAATTTTTGCTTATATCTCCTCAGTAAAAAGACAGGCAGACACTTTCTGTAAATCATTGAACTGAACGTCAAAGGAAGTCATGAAGGAAAATTACATAGGTTGTTAACCTTTGTCCATTTACTGAAAGTGTTCTATATTCAGACTGCAACAAATTATTTTAAAGAAAATGTGACAGAATTCTTTGTAAAAAATACCAATGCACTGAATTCCTAYGATTTTTTGACATTTTTCCTTTCTTTTTCCTTTCTTTTCCATGCAACAATCATAAGACTAACCATAAGACCATTACACTAACCATAGACTGACTATAACCATTAATTTGTAAGTATTTCCGCTTATTAAAATGGACACATACAGTGTTATCTAAGTGTATGCAAAATGACACTTCCTTGAGGATTCYGTCTTCATTTCTGAAAGTTTGATCAAAACTGTCAACTTGATTAACCAGCATTTGGCTATCAGATCATCTACTACTCCACCTTTAATGTAAACACAGTGTTAAGTGAATATGCTTTTGAAAGAAAGAAAAGTATTTACAAAGAGCAAAAAGACTTGTCATATTGCTGTTACCATTCAATAAACTACACCCTACTTGCATCTAATAGGTACATTTCTACTTATATCTCTGCTTTTACCAATGTAAAATTGCACATATAGGAATCAKGCAAGTAAAGGCTACAATACATTATACAGATTGGTGTATATGACACAGGAGATAAAACCTCCCATGAAGAGCCATGGCCAGGMAGAGATTTCTGAGAATAATTTCTCCCACCAAAATATTATTTGTACCATATAGCACTCAAATTTTACAAGGCCAAGGCCTTGATATATGCAGCATATTGTCATTAGTCAAATACTTTGTAAGGAATGTCTAATGATTGCAAAATTGTCTAACATTCCAACTTTTTCAAAACTGCACAAGGTCTAGATGACYCCATACATAGTGGTTACTAATCACAGTAATCACTATTMACTAATCACAATGGTTACTAATRATGTATTTGCAGTGAAAGGACAATYCACTCAGACTTTATAAAATGCCATGAAGAGCAAGCTATCTTGCTCTGCATAAATTTCAAAATTTCCCACCTGAAATGTTTCTTAAGAATGTAGTTTTCATACAAATAGCAGTACTTTATTATTAGCGAATGTATGGGAAAAAGGAAGAGAAATAGTTAACTTACAGGAAAGTGATTTCTCTGTTCAATACTTRCTTGTGCTAGCATAATTATAAGACATTTTTTGTTTCTTTAGATAAAGGTTGATGTCTGCAATATAGGAAGTGAATATCACTTTCCTCAGGGACTAATCCTGCAGAAATGAATGCTACTCATGAAATAAATTGCTATTTAGCGATATAAATCAGTCCTTGAGGTTAAGTTTCTAGTTAACCTCACTATACTASTTCACACTGGGGACTAGCACCCTTCATCATATAAATAACTGTTTAACAAGAAGTAGCATGTCCAATCCATGAATAGTGAGTCAACAGAGCACAATAATTCAAAAATATCCATAGGAACTTTTTGGTCTGAATGCAAACTTTCTTTCAAGTGTTAAGCAAGCCTTATCAAAACCTGCCTGGCAATAGCAGAAACCTTAACACAGTGACTGAAAGCACCAGGTCAGTTACAAGAATCTGCCATGGGAGTTGGACAGTTCKCCAGGACTGTCAATCTATACCTGCTTAAGCAGTTATTAACATCAAATGACAATGGCATGAAAGGAAAATAACCTTAGGCAGCTTGTCTGTAGTGGGAATGACATAAATACCATCAGTCAACTGTCCAAAAAGGGTCTGTCACCAGTAACACAATACACAGAGGATGCTATCACATTACGTTATGCAGCTAAAGTATGACTGTCAAGTCAACGATGGTATTTGTTTGGCTTAAAATTTCAGACTATTTCAGATTTAATCTACTTCTAGCACGATTTTATTTCTCTTGGAAAAGTTGTAAGGCCTTTTCTTGAGTGAGTGGAAACTGAAAATTAAAAACAAAAACCTTCCGTTAAGTCTGAAGTATTTCCTTTCTCCTTTTGTTAAAGGCCTTTTTCCTTTATGTTAGAAGCCTTTAATGCCTTAAAGTCTTTAATTTAGAATCTTGAGAGGAATCCTAAGATTCACTTCACTATTTTTTCTTCAAAATATTCTTCCAATTGAATTGTTGTCAAACTTGATTGAAGATCAGAAATGCTGTTTGATAAGGAGAATAATGACCAAACTGATAAGCACSTGTTCTAAGCTTTATGCACCATTTCTGCTACTTGCTTCATTGCTTTTATACCTTTGAACACATGACTTTCACAACAGATGTCTGAATATCTTCCACATTAAATCACTAGGAAGAGTCAACACAGCTGTAGACTAGAAATTATCTGGAATCTTCTGTTCTTTCTTTGGCTAAACATATTCCGATGGAAGCAAGACTCCTAGTTTTTAATACTTTGTTTTATTGAACACTTTCCTTCCATTTTGGCTGAGCACAGAAAAATCATGGTGAGGGCTGCCCTTTCCTTATGTTGCAAAGGCTTTAGGAAATCTCTTTAAAAACATTGCCATAAACCTCTTTTATAGTAACAAGAATCAGTTTTCTGTYTCTGCTTCTATTATCTATGAAATATGGTATTTTTCTCCAAATTCTAAAAACATAAAAAATTCATTCTTTGCTATTATTAGAATTAATAAGCMTTTTTTTTGACATTGGAGTTAAAAATCAGCAGTCTCTTTTCCACAGATTCAAAGCAGTCAACTTCTGACCAAAATAAAATTATAATCATAACACAGTGGTACATGATGTGCAAGTGGATTTTTAGCTAAAAAAAAAAATTACCTTTGGGGAAAACTAAGTATTAGTTACAGACTATCATATAGCTCTTATTTAATTTTGGTGGATTTYACTGTGGCACAATTATAAAAAGAAAATTTGAAAAATTATATAGTCTTTACTTATCATCAGAGAAAATACTATGTGTAGTATCTTTCTCTGATTGCATTTCTGTATTATTTAAATCCAAGGGTCCCTCCTCTCCCCTCCTCTTCTCCCCTCTCCACAGAAAGCAGGCATTAACAGTGTTGATGAAAAAAAAATCAGTCATTTAACAAGGAGTTATCTGGCAGCAAGAGCATGTCAGCAGATCTTCAATAAATGGGCAGAAGGACAACATCTATGCTGCTATGTTTTTCTTTACTTTCTGCATTAATGCTATTAAATGAGTAAATGGACAAYTTAAGTGCTACTCTTCCTTCTGCTTTAACATGCAGATCAGAATTTAAAAGAAAAACAACAAAATAACTTCTTGATTTTTGTGATATTTATTGTGTTCCTCATAAACTAATGCATTTGACATCKCATTTGATGATTTGACATCGCAGTGCTACAAATGACAGTGTAACAGCAGCAAGTTCACTAAAAGCGAGGAAATTGCATAATTGCCTTCTTTTTAACATGCCAGGTAAGGGCGCACAAACCTCAACTGGTCTTTACATTTTCACAGCAAACCCTAAAATATGTGTTTGCACAGAATCTCTCTAACTGCGACACAGGTGTCTTAATTTTTACTTTAAGAAAAAAATATTCAATGATCAATGGAACAGCAAGATAATTAGACCTAACAAAACTGCCCAGATGTGGCTAAGATACTCAACTGAACAAAGATCTTTTGTCTACCTATTTTGTATTTGCTCCCCCTCATCGTGCTAAGTTTTGGGTGGATGTTAAAACAGCCATAGCACTTTCAAGACAGACACTACTGCACTCAGAGACAATCATCATCAATGTGAACCATTTTAAAATAATGGAAATAATGCCTTTCTGATGTGAATACATTCTTAGAAAGGGTAAAAGTCACATTTACTTTTTTACTACTGCAGTAGTTTATTTTACTCAGATTAGCACTGCTCATGCTAAGTCCTCCTCCCRTCTAAGCTACCTCACACAGGACTGAGTGCATTTATAACTTGCATTCCATCTTTCCTCAGGAGCCTTTCTGATGCTTCCAGAGCTTCTGAAACTAAAACATRTTACCTGGCAAGTAGGGCAGTGGACACTTTGATCAATGACAGCATACAATTGTACTGTMATTCTAAAGCCATGAAATTCCAATAGCGTCATAGTTAGTAGTTTGATATATGTTCTTAAAAAACATATACAMAGCTTTTTTTCTGAATTTCCTCAATCTTAGGCAGAAGGTACCTTTCTTTCAGCCCTCTGATAGGGAAAAGCAAAGATGRTTAGATTGTTTGTTCCTGCCTCTGTAATTTGAAGTTGAAATTTTTTAGTTTCTGTGAAATAAAGTGGTTTTTTTTGTCTGTTTGTGTATTGTTTTTTGACAMACAGTCAACATCTTTCACTGAAAAAAAAGTCTTTTTCCTATTGATTATGGATAATATCTAAAAATCTCACACTTTTTTATATGCTCCATCTGTCTCTGTCCTGTGCTAGTAAACCTGAAATTAGGATGGTAAGTATTTCAAAGGAGAATATGTAATTAAAAATCTGAGCTGTTGTGCTTAATCGGAATCTCACTCTACTGTATAATTTTCAGTTCACATTCCTCATGAAATGAAGCGCTTGAGTGACCTTGTGTCAATATCCTCCAAAGGAGCAAGTMCAGCAGCCATGCTGTCCCTCAAGCAAAAAAGAAAACTCTCATGGTAGATGCCAAAGTCTTCTTTCCTGAAAGCATGACCATTTCAGTACATATACAGACATGTGTCCACCTTTCCCACTTACTCATATAAGCATATACACATATATATATATATATGTCTGTGTGTGTTTTGCTTTGGATATCAAGTAATTCATCAATAGTCAGAACAAAGGTATGTATGAAAGGATTATTCTGCTGTCATTGGACAATATAACAGTATAGACAGTGGCCAACCTGACTGCACACACCCACATATTCATAGAAATCTGAGAGCATTGCACAGAAACTCTCCAAAAACCAAAACTGCACATAGTTAACTTGACTGCTGTTCTCTGAAGAGGTTCTTAAGGGAATCAGGGAGCAGCTGTTAGACAGGAGAGTCCACTGCAGGTCAACTTCATAGTTACTTCATAGCATAGATAGATAGTGCTAAAAAATACAATCCAAAATATAAATATCAAACTAACCTTCTTCTCAGCTTAGCAATACAATTTTTTCACTTCCCATATGCAATATAGCAGTACCTGTGTCTCTGAATTCTGAACAAAAGGATCCTTGACCCATTGTTGTGCCCTCGCCCAAGTCAGAGATTTTTTAGAGAAGTGACCTTATTAAGGAAAAATGGATGGAATATACACACATCGCTCAAAAAGCTCAGGTCGGCTAACCTCATTTGACAGAAATCAGTGGATTATTAAATAGACTCWTTCAGAAATGATAAGGATAATAAAAGCGGAACCTATAGAAGTATGACGCACTGTGTTTAGAGTAAGTGAAAACACTAAGCAGATGCATAAAGAACAGATGAACAAAACATACAGCATTTATTGGCAGTCCAGAGCAAGATCCTAAATCAGCCATGCTTGAAGGTCATTGAATTAGATATATTATTTTGGAAAAATAAAGCYTCCATCAATTTGCTTGTAAAATCAATGCATGCACAAAACCCATGGTGTAATATAGTAAATTGATCTATGAATGAAAGACACTACTCTTATACAAAAGATATTGCATTTTTCAAGGAGTAACATCTTTCTGAGCTAGCAGAGGAGAAATCTGGTCTTTTCATAYCAGAGAAATGAATTTTTTTCATCTACTCTCTTACTTTGATCCACCAGGTTTGCATTCATAAATACACATATAACACCTAGAAAAAAAAAAAATCAGTGAAGTTTGCACATATCCACTACTTAGAATTATATTATCAAWTTGGAATTTTCCCTCCAGACATTCATTAAAAACATTTAAAATATTTATTTCTTTTATTTTCATTGGTCCTCATAGAGATTTTTTACATGTTGTCGTACATTTGAATCCACAAAGAGACTAAAATGATAGATATGTGACACCTTTCAAAATTAAAATAATTTAAAACTTAAAAAGTTATGGATTATTACCATTCTCTTGATGCAGTGTGCACAAAACCACAAACTGCCTAAAAAATATTTTGACTCTTCTTACAACCTCTTCCTAAATGTTTWGGGCTATGCCAGAGCTATACGCTTGAAAGTATAAAATCAAGTCCTTGGAAATTAAGATTTTCACACCTCTCTCCCTGTATACTTACACTAATCATTTTAGTTTTAYGCATATCTAGACTTAACTAAAATAATATTTTTGACAAAATAAGAATCTAAAGAAATTTCCAGTTATCAACAACTGCACAGCAATATGAAGAGCCTGTAAAGACACACAGGTCTCAGAGATTCTTCAAAGCTGGTCATTAACCACAGTAGCTATGTTTTCATCTAATCAAATTTTTTATAATGGCACATAGGTTGCAAAATATTTCTCAACAGGAAAGTATGATATTAATACGAATATGACATGGAAAGAAAATGAGTTGTATTCAGTGCACAATGAAGATATTGCTACTAATTAGTAAGACAAAGATAATATACAGCTTTGTACTGTGAATAATGCTGATCCATACTTTATCACTGTCTGTCTGTAACAGCAACAGAGGACAGCACTTAATAATGGAACAGGGCTGGTATCGCTAGTGACATGTACTGTGAGCCCTGCTGCTCACATCGCAGAGATGTCATGGATGTTGTGCTMTCCCCAGAAAAGACTCATACTGCTACCGAGCAAAAACATTTTGAAATGACATTGGCTTTTTGAGTTTTCTCCATTAATTCATGTGCCTTCAATAGAAAGAATAGAAGAGATAAGTGACAGACTCTCTGCTTAATTCATTTTTCTTTTTATTCATTTTTCTCTTTTGAATCAAGCAACTGTAGGCTGCAGCTGAGTTTAGGCTAGGCTCCTTGCATATCGAAGCAAATCTCGCATGGTAAGACCATTAATGTTTAGAATATAAAATGGAAGCTACACAGTGATTTATTTTGCCATTCTTGCTGCATTAATGTTTATAGGAACATACTTTAAAAAGACCTGTCTGTGTTTCTTTGATGAATTAGATTAATTATCTAGAGGCTTGTCCATTAGCACATTCAAATGTTCTTTCATTTTACATTTATTAGCCATATTCATTTCATATACCCAGAGTAAAATCTCTAATTTGATTACTTCAATTGCCAGGTCCAGTCAAAATTATCCATAACACAATCTAGGCAGGGAAAAAAAAAAAAAAAAAAAAAAAGTTGTAATACCTACTTCATGTTTTATTTATGGAATATAAACTCTAGTTACAGGATTGATTTATTTTTGCCTTGAAATTGAAATGAGATGCTGTACTAGCAAAAGATTTGGCCAATGTAGAACTCTTCTGAAGAAGCACAGAAATTCATACTGCTGCTGAACAAGCATCACWGTGAAATGGAGCTGGTGCCCTGAGTTTGCCACAGAATTCCAAGGAGCAATCTTTGTGGGATACTTAGCAAAGTACATTCCGTTTTTCAAAAGAGTGAAAAACTCCATCAGTGAAGCGTTCTTACTTCTACGTTGATTACATAATAAACCTAATTGATAGACTTGGTTCCATTTTCCTGTTGCAAATAAACATGGAGCTTCCTAGCTCACTTTTGTCCCTTGAATTATACATTAGTTTTATTGTAGTACAGTTTAGAGACAAGTGGTGACCAGTTTTTATAGTTCAAATTTGTCTTTACAGGAAAAAGAAAATATTATGTTTGTATTTGACTTTAGATTTACATGTACTTTTAGCAAAAAGTTTAAAAAAGAATCAAAGACCTTGAGATTATCCACTTTTCATTTTACCTGGCATGATCAGAAACATGCAAGCTAGTTGCTCATTGATGCTCTTTCATAATGTCATTAATATACTAAGAAATGCTAGTAGCTTTATGCTAAAACAGTTTTCAGAAATTTAATTGCAAAGAAGGAGTCCAGAAACAGCTGTAAATCACTGGTGAAATAAGAAATGTCYCCAAAGTGAGTTGAGAAACAGGGAGAAATCACAGCAAAATTAAGAAATGTCCCACATTTTCTATATATTCAGTCTTCAAGAGACCAGACTGATCGAGATTTCGTAGCAAGAGATCCCTCCTAATTTGAAAAAATAGGCAGATTTCATTTCAGCGTAAGGCTCAGATCTTCATGAGATTTCAAAAGACTAGTGCACGTGATAAGGATTTTCCTGAATACGAAGCTTTTAACCCCCTAACATATGCCAGCACACGATACCGATGCCCTTTAAAGAAACAAAAACATGAACACAATATGCAAATATTTCTGTTACTTTTGTTAACAGAACTGTTGATTCTCTCTTCCCTGTGGCACTTAAAAGAATTAAAATGTGTGATTGGGCCATTCGGGTTAGGGAAAAAGAAAACTCCTTATCAAGCAATTCAAAACAGATTTGAAAGAATCTAGTAAAATATCACATTATGTGGCCCTCAAAAACTACCAAACAGCAAAGCAAAATAAATAAGCTAAGCACATGCAATATTTAAATCTAATATGATATTGCTTTTGTAAGCGTTTACAAGCAACTTGAATTAAAAATTGTATCTAAAGCAAAAATGTTAAAAAGGTATTTTTAGAATAAAAATATAAATTCTCTGTGTTTTTATAAAGTTTCTCAACTCAGTGACAGTTATTTCAGCAGGAGGGAGATAATTTATATATTCACCATAATTAACACCTGCCTGACTTCTTTGCATATTAATACACTCTTTTCTAAGTTTCAAAGACAATAAAATAGATTTAAATTAACAGGTATTTAAAAACTAAAATACATCTTCAAGAGACCTGTGCATTTAACAGCTTCKCTCAGTCATTTTTTTCCCCATTGATTAACTTCACTTTTAACCTCATATTAACTTTCAAAGCAGCACTAGTGGCAGTTAGAATTGATTAAATCAAACATTAAAAGCAGCAACACTTCAGAACAGAATCTATAGCTAAAAGGCTCTATATTGGTTTTAAAACACAGTTCACGAATGCAGCTGAATTGCAATTGCCACTACAGAATTTTTTTTTTCTTTTTCCTCTTCCAAAGAAATCTTCAGAAGAGTCTATATTGCGATTAATATTGCATTGAGAAAACCTGTATTTCAGGTCACACTTTTTAAAACTAAAATACTTTAAAATTGCATTAAAAAGTACTCTGRATGTGAATCACAGCTTTCTTTTTAGGATGATTAGACAGCTCAATAGCCACCCAAAGCACAGTTCACTGATTGGCTTTAGAACAAATTTCTTTGTTTGAAATAAAGAGAAGATTTAACCTAAAATCTCTAGAGAGCTCAAGGCTGAACTTTCAAAACTACCAGAGGAGCTACTTGGACAATAAACTTTATTCAGGAAAATATTTATTTTTCAGGGAAATAGCTGAGGCTTCTCTTTGAGATATTCAATGTAGATTTACTTGGAACATCATTCTAGGGTCATCAATTATTTTAAACAAGGGAATTTCAGGCCTCGGTGAATATGCTATGCAAAAAACACAATGCCTGCTAATTGTTCTATTAATGATTCATTTGTACACCTAGATGGAAATCTTGACCAATATATGAAAGAAACTCTTGCTTGCTTTATAGATCTACTCTAAAAAAAGCTCCAAAAAGAAATTTTAGTCTCAGTAATGTACTACAGTATAGCTATAGCACTCCTGAGGAAAACAGTCTTGATGGTCTTAACAAGACACTTGAAGACTGACACGTAATTATTGGCATAGAGAGACATAGCACCTTACAGAACTCTCAAAAGGACTGGATCCCTTTTTAGGTAATAAGAGTATAGAGTGTATTAAAAAAACTTTTTCACCTAGAAAATACTCGTGTTAGAGAATACATTAGAGATTACAGAGTTCCACTCTCAAAGGCGGTAAGGCCATAATTACGTACTGGAAAGCTTCTTGTCATCTGCTCAAGAGAGCACATTTTCTACTTTAGCTGRAGGACATAACAAACCATAGACATAGTAGTCTTTTCAAGTACATAAGATATGTAAAAATTTCGATTTAACCAATTTRGGAGTAATTTCTGGCTCAAATATACTTTTTTAACTTCTTAGCTCAATCACAGGTCTGTATGTATTCCCATTAAATACTAATTTTTTTTTTTTTTAAACAGAGTAAGACTATGAATGACTTATTACTTGGTCACAATCATCTGGTCAGGAATGAACAGTAAATTTATAAGCTGTGCAGATCAACTGTGTCATCCTGGCTGTTCAACAACCCACAAGGGTTTTAATGACAATGGCAACATTGACACTGACAGGAGACTTCCAGGAACCTCTCAGAATGAAGATATATGAAGAGTGAAAAACATTTTTTTTTCTAATGTGCACAGATCTGACTGAGATTTTCATGCCATGACTGTACATGAAATAGCATGTTTCTAGACAAATTCATAATTAAACACACATTAGCATTGTGCAAAACTTCCTATGGTAGTTTACGCCTGCTATTCTTATCATTTTACCTTTACTCAGAGATAGAAGTTTTTCAAAGGCTTGAAAGAGTCAACCTACTAACAGCCCTGCATATCTTACACTCTGTGGGTAGTCAAATGCAATTCAGGCTGAATTCTGACAGAGAATGAAAAATAGAACCGATGTTTCAGGTTTGGAGCAGTAAATTATCATGTTATTCATTGAACTCTCCCTAGGCTCAGTCAGCCATACATCATCTGCCAATACTGCAAATTCAATCTATAAATTAACGTCACGAGTTTGTGCTGTCACTAAAAGTACGCTTTGCTCATGAGAGGTCAGGAACTGCAGAAGTTGCATTATTTTCCAGGGTGATACAGATTCACAGATCCCAGGAGATCTGACCCTCACTGCACATAGATGAGCAGAAGCTCATCTCAGCTGATACCTGCCTTCCAATCCAGTGTGCACGTATTTGTGGAAAGCTGGTAGAATAATGCATGAATGATCCCAAAGAAGTAGAAATATGTCCAAATGCGGGATGCTTTCTTAGGTAGTCATGAGTTAAGTATTTGTATCCTTCTATGACTATTAGAGATTTTAATATGAAAAATATGGAAGCATACACTGTAAAATATAACCTTTTGCAGATAATGCACGTTAACACAGTGCTAACATTTCTGCAAGGTTTTAAGGGGTAGGTCTCCGCTTGTGCTATTCCTGGATCTCACTAAAKGCCATTTCATCTAATTCTAAATGAGCTATCAGAAATCAACCCATCTCTCTGCCAGTCTGCCTGGCAGGCTTCTGAGAAATCCAAGGTTTCAGCATCAAGGGCACCAGTATCATGTCGTTGGGGGCCAGCAGCCTAAAAGCCTGAGGAACAGCCACGTTAAAATAATTATGCCTCGGAGTCCTGTTCGAAATTCCCGGGGAAACATCCTGTTTAAATTTCCCTCTCGCAAGAACAGTCTTCAAAATATTTTTAAATTCTGACCTTTACAGAAAGAAGCAAACCTGAAATCAGAGAAGGGTACACTGTTATAATGTTTTTTAATGCTATGTGCTAGGAAGTACAAGCCTAAAAAAGAAATAGAGCCTTTTTACCCTGGGTGTATAACAGAGTTTACAATGCAGAGTCTCATTCTATTCTCTATTCTCTTCCAGAATACCTCTCACAGTAGAGGCCCCTAGAAAAAATTACTCCGACATGTAACCACATGCACATAGATGTACGAAAGATTAAATACGTGCTGGAATGCCAYCCCTTTTCAATCTTAGCACTCCTGATATATTTTTTTTTCTTTTATTATGTTCAACAAACAGACAAATTATATTGTGTTAGGAATGACACATACACATAYATGTTTTTGTGTGTGTGCTTGCATGTTTGTGTATGCATGAGACTCCTGATTGAATGTTACCTTACTGATAGAATTACTGATGTAATGTGTATTTTATACGTATATGTATATACATATAAATTATATATAAAATAATATGCATAAATAATAGGAAGAGCTTATAAATTGGTAGGGCAAGTGGTATTACTTCTACCTGTTTTTGTTATATTATTTATGATAATAAACATAATTAGACAATTACTAGAGTCTTCACTGCTTTTTTTCAATTCATGATAAAAGTTACTCTACACTGTTATGTAATTCCTGATAGCCTTGTACTTCCTTGAAGCTATAGGTAGCTACCTGACAATCTGACCACAATTTCATACGCAATTCCTTGAACATCATAATAAAATCAACACAATGCTCCTAAGAATATGAGTAGTAAGAGGAAAAAATCAACCTACAATACAGTAATAACATGAAAAAATAATAAGGAAAAARGAATTCCTTTATGTATTGTGGAGTCAGCAAGAAACGGCTTTGATTTGTGTAGAATGACACATTCTTAGCATGAGATATTCTGTAGTGGTTGTTAATACAGATGTTTCCAAAGTACTTTTAAAATGGGAACATTAAATTTGTATGCTGTCCTCATCCTTTTCCACCCAAGGGTGTTGTTTCATAACCTGATTCCCACATACAAGAACRCATTAAAAGGCAATCTTGGAGAGTATTTAGCTTCTACATCATAAAAAAATACACAGAGCTTGAAGAAACAGGATATTCCTTAGGATGAAGAAGACATAGATTTATTCCTGTTGCAGAACACAGTTCATCTATTCCCCTGTACCAKGGGAAGTCAACTGTGAAAACTTCTCTGTTGAATGCCAAAATCCACTCACAGAATATAAGCATCTAGAAAGTCCAGAAAACAGTAGATAAAGAGGAAGAKATGGATTTTTTTCTCTATTTTGCATAAAATGTTTCAATATTTCATATTTCTTATACCTAATAGCAACTAAAATACAATTATACTACAATTAAATGCACACACATCTTAATGAAAGTAAATTCTTTATATATATAGATACACACACACATACACATATATGCTTTCATATATATATATATGACATTCACACAGTGAAGTCCTCAGAGACACTGAGCTTCCAAGTTGATTTTCCCTGGCTTTGTCACATTCATCTGCCATTCAGTTAAYGAAGTTGTACTTCCATTCCCTCTTCTCCTAACCACTAATAACAACTCATAATAAGAGATCATTTTATCTGTAAAACTCATCAAGATTCTCAGATGGTTTCCAGTAATAGTTTTATTATTTTGCAAGAGCACATTTTGGCAGTGTAGAACAGGCAAGTTGAACTGACATTCTGGTATAYACTGTATGAAGGCATGTTAAAATCAGGTGGTGCCTTAGTGTTTTACCTCCTAATAAAAATGTTTGCTTTCTCTTTGCTTCTGCTTTCTTTCTTCTGCTTGTCTTCTGAAGCTGCTCRGCTTCTGCAGGTAGCAAGATTTTTTTTCCTCCTTCACTCCCAAAGAGTCCTACATCCCGTAAAAAGCATGATTCACTATTATCTTAGCAATCCTGCTTGACTTCTGTGCCTACGGGAACACTTTATATTTGATATAAATTTCAATCCCTCTGAGTAAAATYGAGACGTAGTAAATACTTTCAGCATCTACAGTTCAATATATTTGTCCAGGAAGAAGGWATAATATGGACTTTCTTCACTTAGATCCACTGCATTGAAAATAAAGAGCATCCAGACAAGTTTACAGCAGATGAACATCAAGGGCACTCTGAACACTTAACACATCTTCAATAGATACTATTTAATGAAACTTTATTGAAAAAGGGAATATTTTCAACTCCCAAATGTTTTGACCTTCAAAGCCTATAAATTAGAATTTCCTATATTACATCTCTRAACAAGACACCTTTTCCAATTTCTGCAGTTAAAAATCTCAATGGATTTCAGCCAARTTGCTGAGAAAGTTCTCGGATTTTCTCTCACTGTAATAGGAGGTGCAAGGTACTCAGCAGGAACAGCACAGTCTGCAAGCCTGRGTAGCCCCGTTTTGTGCTTTTTCTGAAAGGATGCAGTGCTGAACTGTGAGTATCACCTAGATACACTTGATATTGCTGTAGAAATATGCTCCTGCATTAAGTTGTGTGGGAGACTWATGCTAATGAATGATTCCTACTGCTTTTGTCACCTGCACGTGGACACACTGAGCTGAGGTTAACCCTGTGTCACTGCAGGCCCCATGTGCACTGCAGACAGGGAACGCAGCGGCGCTCGCAGCTCAGGCACCTGGCTGCAACTGCACTGAAATACAAGGTGATCTTCCCAAAATATGACAAAAGAAAAGCCCACAAAACATGTCAGTCGATTTTAGAATTGTTTGTACCTCAATTGATAATCTGAAAATAGCTGGATGGAAAATGGTCAAAATTATAGTATAATATCTGTTCTACTGAAAGCAGTCTCCCTAAGATGGGTCAATATACTCGGTATTCCTTCCATCTGTTGGTTATACATGTTGCCAATATGTGTCAGAAAGTCCTAGTAGCATGGCTCAGACAGGAAATCACAGAAAAATGAAGACCAAGAAGAAAGCATATGAGATAGGCGGTAATAAAGATACATATTTTTTAAAGTACATAGACAAAAATATAAAAGTCAGTATTAATGAGAAGGAACTATTTCTCATGATCAAAAGAATGCACATTCTAAATAATAATCTTAAAAAATAATGTTTATAACTATGATTCAGATTAATCTGTGCCCAAGAAGTGGTAACATATCGCAAACATTCTGATCAAAATGAGACATTTGTAAGAATCCAGGGCAATACACATGACCTCATGCAATGTTTTCTCTTTTTTTTTCTTTCAAAAGATTGTGGCATGCAAGGAAGTGGAAACATGCCTCTGACTTCCAATGAACCCTACATTTTATCATAGGTCAATTGAACTCAGAAAGGCTGATGAAATTTATAATATTTATTATCTTAAATGTGGAAAAATACTCATATCATGAAACTTTGGGTTCCTGAAAAATTCAAAAATGTCAAGCAACTATGAATCTAGGACAAGATTTTTTGACTGAGTCAAAAATACCTCAATATCTGGTGCAATACACATGCACCAGCCCCTGACCATCTTGGTTATCCTTCACTAGTCTTGCTATTGACATACTAGTCCCTACACTAATATGTCAATGTTCTTAGGAGAGCCCCAAAYTGAGCACAATATGATACTCCAGATATGGTCTTAGAAGTGTTGAACAGATGGGAAGCAACATTTCTCTGGATCTGCTGGCTACACGCCCACTTATAGTCCCTGATATTTAGTTGGCCATCCTTGCTGCCAGGACACACTGCTGAGTCCAGTTCAGCTTCTTGTCCACTAGGACCATGAGGGCCATTTCTGCAGAGCTGTTGCTATTATCCAGTCGGTCCAGGCTACACAGTCCTGGCCTCGGACATAAAGACTGCTTTCCCAATTTGGTGTCACCAGCAAATTTGCTGAGAGTGGTCTCTACTTGGTAGTCTTAGGTTGTTGATGACAAACAGTTATGGTGCAGTACTGATTCCTGACAGACACTGCTACTTCCTGGCTTCCAGCTGGACTTTGTGCTCACAAATCTTTGAGGCCAGCAGTTCAGTCAATTTCCCCCCCAACTCATCCTCTGTTTATCCAGCTTGGTAATAAGAAAGTTGCGGGATATTCCCAAAGGCCTTGCTAAAATCAAAGTGTACAACACCAACAGGCCTTTCCTTAGCCCATAGTGCCAGTCACCTTCACATAAAAAGCAATGAAATTGGTCAAGCATGATTTAGATGATTTAGTCTTGATAATTTTGTGTTGGCTGCTCTCAGTCTCCCCCTTGTCCTTCATATGTTTAGAAACAGCTTCTAAGAGGATTTGCTCCATAAACTTCTCAGGGACTGAGGTGAGACTGCCTGGCCTGTAGTTACCTGGATCCTCTTCCGTGCCCTTCTTGATGATGGATGTGATAATTGCCTTTTCCAGGCATCAGGAACCTTTCCAGATTGCCATGACATTTCAAAGATGACAGAGAGCAGCAGAGAAATGACATTGGCCAACTCCTTCAGTGCTCTCAGATGCACCCCATCTCATTTGTGTCCAAGTACGTTAAGTGATCCCTGACTTTATCTTCCTCCCCTGTGGACACTACTTCACTACCACAGGCTGTGATCTTTAAGGCCTCAGGATAAGCCTGAGGGAAAAAAAAAGTAGAGAAGATGTGGAGGCTCAACCTTCTTGAGGCTGAGGAATCTCAGCCATTTCCATGTGCCGTGTTGCTACGACCCCTGCTTCACTGAGCAAGACATCCACGCCCAATTCTCGTTTACTGCAGTCCTACTTAAATCGGTGTCACCCTTCACCTCCCTTGCTAATTTCAGCTCTAGCTGAGCTTTGGCTTTCCTGACTCTTTCATTGGTGTGCAAGCCATGTCTCTTGTATTCCACCTAGTCTGTCCCTGCTTCCACCTTCTGTATACTTCCTTTTGTGTTAAAGCTCAGTCAGGAGCTCCACGTCCAGCCATGGCTTTCTTCAGGAAAAGTTTATATAGAACTCATTTCACTGCTGTTGAAATACAATAGAAGTATTTTTACTAGTTTATTAATCACATGAAGGTACAGAGTTACTAATACTTCAAAACAGAAGAAATTAGTCTTTTATGTGAACTACAATCTAACCATTTTTTGAACTGTTCCTACAAAGTCACTCATTTTCTATATATTTGCTATATGTTCTGTGAAATTTTATGATAGGAAGCACAGACCACTCTTTGCCACACCTGATTCAAAAACCAATTATTTCATTATCTTACACACTTTTAACCAATCTCCTCCAAATATGTTTTGAACATTGTTGCATTATATCTRTGTCAGAGTGTACACAATGGAATGTTTGTCCAAGAATATAAAGACAGAAAATTTTAACATGTATAGTTTTAAATATGTTATAAAACAACTAGAAATATTATGAAAAATAAAGTTGTTTCTTTGTTTAAACTTTTTTCCAAGCGAAATATCCCATAGATCACAGACACGTACAATCCATTTTTTAACAAGAAATAGGTAAATTAATAATGCATCATTTGATGCAAATGCTAGGTAGCTGCCTATCAGTGTGTACCACAAAGTCAGCTCTCAACTTAGCTTAGTCATTATACCATGAAGCAGTTCAAGTGCTTGACACACAGCTTTAAAATACCCTGAGGTTTTAGCTGTTATTTACCTCTTTGCAGTAGCAGGATTATTATTACTTTAACAAATGCCTATAGCAAAACTAGGTTAAAAAATGAATATGATGTTTCATGTCTTGACTTAATATTACCCTGTAGATATTGTTTACTTGGTTTTAGAAGCTTAGCAGAAAATCTGCCGACCTGTTAGATTATGAGGGTGCAAAATCCAGTCAAAGATAAATAATGGAGGAAAGAGCTCTGGACACCCACAACATCTACAACATCTTCCCAAGTAGATGACAAAAACAAAACAAAACAAAACCCAAACAAGCCTCTACCCCCCAAAACTCATAATCAAAATGCCAGACCTTCAAGCTCTTGTTTACAACAAATTCCCTTTAAGCTAAGGATACCTATCTGGTGTTCCAAGGTAATTTGCTTAAGCAATTCCTTGTGTTGTAACTTGATTTCTTCAAACTGGAGTAGCAATTGCTTACCTGACTCGCACGCAAATGTCTTTGACGTCTCATCATGAAAGATAATTGCAACTGCATGCTTCTTGGTCTCTCGAGGCAATCTGGTTATGTTTTTGATATTGTGCAGCTCAGTTACCTTAAAATGAAGAAAAATATTTTAGGCTAGTGTAAAAATAGTATAAATAAAAATGCTAATTATAGATATTCAATTTTTACTACATGTCTTTTTTGTTTAATGACACTACTTAAGTTTATAAGTTTGCCACTAACAAAAATAAAAACAAAATATTTAAATAAGTAGAATCTGAAGTGGCAAAACTTTCTATAAGATTTGATATGTCAAAAAAGGAAAGGTCTAATTATTAAAGTTCTGCATAGCCTTGCTATTCTTCTATAATAGATTTTCTAATTTCTATATTCATATAAGTTTGATCTTTTTCATAATATTCATCAAATATATATAGAGAGGGCAGAAATAGCAATATCTTGTTAAATAAGGRGTGTAAGTCAATTATCATGTCAATTAGTTTCACTAAATTTGTAATGGATGCAGGCTTATCTGTCTTTAAAATAGAATTGTTCTCCTTGTCAGAACTCAAAATTTAATTTTATTTTCCAAATAGTTCAAAAGTTTATGAAGAAAGTTATATACATTGTAGTGGACATATAGTAAAAACAACACATCTATTTCCAGCCTCCTTTGATACAAGCAGATAACTACAATTAAGACAAATGAACGAAAAACAGGGTTTTACAAGTAGGTCTGGAAGGACAGCCTATTTTAAGCTGCTTAGCACTTCTCATTATGAAACCGTTCTCAGATTCTTAAGTATAAACAGATAAAGTTTCCTCAGAATTATAACTTTTCCAGACAAGACATCTGCCTCGTGGAATTACTACTGTTTTCTTAAATGTCACCTATATGCATTTGGCCATCTATGGTTAGTGAAAAATGTACTTAAAAGTAAGATCTGAGAGGTAATTTTTGTTTTAAATTCTGATGGAGTTTGTGCGTAGCTCTAGCATTCCTTTTCATTTGTGAGAAATGCTTCTTTTTAAGAGACAAAAATTTTGATATTGAGATTTTGATATTAAGATATTGAACAGTAAAAAATGGGAATATATAGGGAGGAGAAAATATCACACGAACATACACAGATA
>PTEX01000159.1:397607-476303 GCA_003342815.1 Eudromia elegans
AAAAAAAAAAAAAAACCACCACAGTAAGAGATATCAAGAAGCCAGAGAATTAAACTGGGAAATTATGAAATCGAATGTATGTGTTTTGATGAGTCCTGTGATCAGGACTGAATATAGCTACAGGCAGGTATCTACCTTGGCGGCCCTCAGCAAAACGTGCTCTACTTTTTAGTAGCTTTCCTGCACTGGGGTCCCAAAACTGGACACAGTGTCTAGATGTCAGGGCACACGGTTCGTGCCTAGTTAGCGAGCCAASAGGGACTTCTCAGCACATATCGCTGCAGCACTGCTTCTTCCCAGGGCACGACATGACATTTGTCCTTGCTCAATTTCACAAGGTCCCAGTCAGCCTATTCYTCCAGCCTGTTCAGGTCCATCTGGCAGCTCTGCCGTCAACTGTGTAAAAGTTCCTTCTCCCATATAGAGAGCTAAGCACAGACTTGATGAGAGTGGCYCCACTACCTTCTCCTGGCCACTGACAAACATATTAACGAGGACGTGTCCATGTACAGACCCCCACATACCGCACACTGACCAGCAGACAACAACCTGTTAACCACGACTCTCTGAGACCATCCAGCTAATTCTTTTTGCCAACTAGATATCCACCCACCYATGTCCCACATATGAGAATATGTAGGAGACAGTATTGACAAGCTTGTCAAAGTTCAGGATTCTACTGTGCTGTCCTTATTCTCAATCTAGTRATTTTGTCATAGAGAGCAATCATGCTGCTCAGGCATGATTTACTGTTACTAAACTCATGCTGGTTGTTCCCAATCACTTTCTTTTCCTTCAYATGCCCAGAAATGTGTTTTAAGAGGACTTGATCCATAGATCTTCCTATGAAATGAAGCAAGGTTGACAGAGCTGTAATTYCCAGGTGGCATTTTTGCCTTATTTTTTTTATGATAGGTACAACATTTACCTTTTTATGGCAAATGACTATATACAGCCATGCAATGACATGAGCTARCTCTCTCAGCACCCTAAGCTATACATAGGAAATACCTAAGACTGGTCAAGAAAGACATGTACTCARTGCATCCCTGAGTACCTTGCTATACATATTCCATTCAGTTTTGGGAATCTTTGCATTCCAAAGTTYCACCATTTTACACACACAGAATGTTATCAATGGATAAATCAATTCATTGAGTGAGTGCATTTTATGCAGTGAAAGGTTACAGATACATCTACAATAGGTCAGTAAAACTGGTGACTGTCGTCACAAGGATTTAATAGATATTGTAGGACTACTCATGTCATTAGCAACCAGGATGTTCCTAATTTTGTTGAATTTGCACCACTGTTCACCTTACAAGGTTAAGTTATTTTGGAAAGATAGTTGCAATCAAATAYAGTATTTTAGGAAGGAAAATGACTAAGCAAAAAAGAAAAAAAAATCTTTACTATCACAATAATTTTACTTTTTTTTTTAAGTAACTGAGAGCAATTTAATTTGACACTGTCAGTGTTAAAATTGTTCTCCTAGATAATAACCCAAAAACTGAAAATGGGCACATTCATTGGTGATGTTGTTTTAAAAAGATCTTACATATGCAAAGTTACCACTGATGTCAGTGAAGATCCTTTCCAGGATTCCCAATCTGAGTCATAGGTCATCACAGATTTAAAATATTTTGGGATGAAAAATACTAACTGATTTTAACCAGTACTGTTGTTAATTATTACATTAACCCTGCTTTATTTAATATATTGACAGAACACTTTCTATGAAAGGTCATTCACATACTTGGAAGTAATGTAAGAGAACAAAGAATCAGCTTTTATTTGCTCAAAGGAAATTCATGTTTGAAAGAGATCAAATGTTGATGCCCTGGATTTTTAGTACACAAACAGATGATTTGGTAGAATAAAAATGCATGTGTTTTGAGGAAACAATCCCATTTTTTTCCCATATAGAACAGAACTTTTAATAAGTCTGGTTTGTCGGGCAAAGAGTTATATGAATTGTCCATTCCAGTATCTCCAATTTTTACATTTTAAGTCCTTTTTTTTTTGAATCATTCAAAAAAATGTTTTCAAAGCAAGAGACTCAGCAGAAGTAGTTTGCGAGAAACAGGGTATAGCCTATCATAACAATGGATATATTTTCAACTATAACAAAATACTTTGAAACATTTCTTTTCCTGTAAAAGTCTTTAAAAGTTTGACATTCACAAGAAAAATATTTCTGTCAGTTAAAAAAACCTTTTTCTTTTTAAAATGAACATCTTTCATCTTGAAATAATTAATTTTCCAAAACCTGAATGTTTTCTTGGAAACAATGTTTTAGTGATGATAACTATAAAACATCATAGGAGCTTAGAGATGGCTCTGAAGATACAGGGGTTTTGGAGGGATGTTTGTTAAGAAGAGATGTTTGTTAGGGAAAATATTAAAGGTTTTTGGATAAACTAGCAGAAATAATAAAGAGAAAAAATAACGGAGGTTTAGGACACAATCTGTCATCAAGTCTGATAAAGCAATGAATTTCAAATCACATACAAATTAAAACAGTAGTTCTGGTTTTATCCATTGAGCAAGTGAACATGTTGGAAAAAAACGAAGGGCAGGATGGGTGATGCCACCTACTCGCCCTCAGTAAGTGCTTAATTTTTAATAATCCTGTAGATGTATGAACTTTTGCTTTCACATTCATCTTTTGAAACTGCACTGTGTTCTTTTCATACTCAGGGCACAGGCACAAGAGCAAACATTCTCTGAAAATCTTTCTCTTTCCTCCYACGGATAAAAAGAATAAAGTTATTCAGATTCAGGATTCTGTTTTTAACTTCAGTGGTGCATGAGTCATTTTTCTAACCTCTGAATGTTTATGAGTAAAAACAATAAACATTGGAGAGTTTATATTATATTGTATACAGAAATGAAAACTAAACTTTGGTTAGACAATCTAACTTCCTTTCTTGATATTTCTAAAATTTAGCTTTAATTTTGATCTCTTCTTCAAAAAGAAAAAAAAAATTGAAACTGCATCAACTTACATCTCTATCCAGAAATTATAGAACGAGACAAAAGAATTCTCCATAATAACAACATAAGTTCTTTTGAAGAATATAAAGCATCTCTTTTCAAACTTTAGAMTGCACTTAGAAGACTTTTCAAGTGGAAAATTTATCCATAAACYTCTTTCTATGTGAACAGTGAATTGGGCATATCAACTATTTTAAGTAGAAAATGTTCTATCAAAATTTGCTCACAGCCTTAAAGATAAGACACAGACTAACTCCTGGRAAACACTGACACTTTTCACAATAAAAAAATGGCTATTCCAGAAATATCTGAACTATTGATTGCTTTGTAAAAGTAAGAATAGAGAAAAAAAGGAGAATTTTATGGCTATTATAGACATAAGGATGCTACCTAGACCTTTAACAAATAAGAYCAAATTAATTCAAAGGTGTCACTAAGTCTTTGCTGATATTATTAAAAGAAAAAATATGTTTTATTATTCCTCCATTATATCCCTTTAGAACAAAATAAGAATTGAAATAAATAAACAAATAAAAAACAATAAACAACTTTTTCTGAGTAATCTTGCAAATAGTTTTTTTGCCTAACTTTGTCTTTTATGATTCCTCCAGTAAGCAAAACAGATCTTTTTGTATTAAGCTAGTCATATAGTTTACATTTTTTTTAGTATGTTAACTTAAGAGGTGCTTTTCTCTGTGAAACATTGGCACTATCATTTAGCACAATACTCCATATGGTACTCAATGCAGTACTCATTAGGGACTCTTAGCACCTGGCTCTCTTCTCAGCTCTCCTACTCCTCATCAGTAATTCTTGCCTCATACATCCATCACCCTTGCATCCCACACATCTATATTCTTGTTATTTATTTTTTCTTTCTACTTGGTCTCTTGGTCTTTGTTGTCTTTCCTGTATCATATTAGTCCTTTTAAGTTTATGAATAGCTGCTTAATCTATATGAAAATAAATTTTAAAAAAATCTGCCAAGCTGTTTTGTTTTTAGTTCACTGTTTATATAAATTTCACTGTCCGCAACTTTTCTGCTGCAAGTGTAACAAATACCTCCAACTCTTCCTTCTGGTTAAGATCTGGTGAAAGGACATAACCTTTAAGGCTCATAAGGTAGAAGAAATTCCAGAATTCAGCACCTCATTCCTCCAATGCAAAAATTAGGCTATGATAGACTTGTATCTTGGTTTCCAAGCTAAGCTTCTGTAGACTGATTCCTATTACCATTAAGAATTTAGATTATCTGGAAGTTTCCAGGTAAGCCAAAAGTTGAAGTCTCCGCATAAACACAGCAAACCACAAGTACGGCCTCAGGAAAAGAAACACACAATCTGCACACCAACTTTTAGTAAGTCTCAAATTGTTCAGCAAAGCTACTTTGCAGAGGAATGTCCAGCTCTAAATAAGAATGCAAAAGAGGCTCTAGTTAGTTTCCTGCTGCTTATATATTTAGAGCACTTAAGAATAAGCCGGAGATTGTTATAAGTAATGCAGTGCACTTCCTTCTATCCTCCTCTTTATGTTTGACCTTGGTCTGTGCATGGGGTCTCAAAACTTTTTTTTTTTTTTTGCTTTGTTATAGCATTATTGAAATACAGGAAGTTCCATCTCCATGTGAGGAAGAACCTCTTTCCTGTGAGAGTGACAGAGCACTGGAACAGGCTGCCCAGAGAGGCTGTGGAGTCTCCTTCTCTGGAGATCTTCAAAATCTTCCTGGTTGCCGCCATGTGCTCTAGAGGTCGCTGCTGGAGCAGGGGGGTTGGACTAGATGATCTCTAGAGGTCCCTTCCAACCTTAACCACTCTGCGAGTCTGTGATTTCATCCAAAAAGAGCATTACTTTAACAGTTTCTCCTTGCTTCTTTTCAGTATGTGGGTATGTGTGCATATATATTTATACGTATATATATACACACGCACACACACATAAACTGAAGAAAATATATATATTTTTAAGTATATAGATATATATATTCTTTTCAGTATATAAAACATCAATGATCATTGACAATTTCTAAAAGCTGCTTAGCCACATCTTGATGAATCAATCATCACAGGAAAAAAAAAAAAAAAGCCCAACTACCCTCTGTTCTACATTCAGACTGCATAAAAAAGGTTTCTACAAACCTTTTCCATAACAAATACATAATAAAATATAGAGCAATGGACCAAGATGGTTACACAGTTAGAAGAAAGTCTGAAAAGGAAGAAGGAACCAACAGTTAATAAATCTGATCTGCATGGAGATCCTAAATTTGATGCTAAACGCAAATCTGTTTCTTATTCCTCGCCAAAATTCCTAGCAGTAACACTTGATGTCAGTGGATCAATTTAGAAGGGTAACTAAAGTCTTGGGCTCTAGGGCTATACAGGGCTATATTTGCTTAAAGTGCCTTTCTGTGCTAGCAGATTTGGTAAAGAACTTGAAAGTATCCTGAAAAACTTTAGAAATCTAGCTACATTTTTTCATTAGTTAAGAGAACCTTCATTTATTTTCAGTAAAGTCATGCTGTGGATTCCTAGTAAACAAATCTAGTGCAGGAAGGCAGTTAATAAAACGGCAGTGGTAGGTCACAATAGCCTAAATCCAAGTACCATATACAATCATAGGCTGATGATCAAGGAAATTATTCAGAATTGTTATGCAAAAAAGTTTCTGAACAGCTCTAAAGGAAAGTTACTCCTGGCTAGGCAGAAGAGATCAGACCATAGATTACTGGTGACACAGCACCTTAGGTATGAACAACTGATTACTCTAAAAGCACTCTAGCCTTTCCATGTCTTATATGACATTTCAGAACTCTCACATTCATGCTGAGCTCTGGAAGTAACATCCCATCCATGTAATGAGCCTCTTTTCACATGGGGAGAGCACTTTTCTTTTGTCTGGCAGCTTGTGAACCACATTGTAGAAATCTGTAGACACCTTTTTTACCATTGCCGTTACTCAAGTAAATTGCAGGAAATAATTTCAAGAATGCTTATTTAGCCTCTGAAACATTTGCTTCACTGTTTTTTGCTAAGCTTCCTGTTATACTGCTAACCCTTCACTTTGGTCATTCCTCAGCTGCACAAAACAACCACTCCATGGGAATGAGATGCAGAGGAGGAGGAAAGGAAGCACTGGAGAATGGGGCATAAATACCAAAACTGCAACCAACTTGCTTCCAGCTATACTTTTTTCCTTTCCCCTCCAACACACACACACACACACACACACACACACACACACACACTCACTCTCAAAACCAGCAAATAAACACAAACTACCCAAAGCAACAACATCTCATCACAAGTATATATCCCTCTATGAAGCTCCAAAGGCCTCGTCTGGTCCTATCTGTYCCTCAAAGCACACTGTCACCCTCAAGTCTCATTCACACTTTGCACCTTTTGCACTTGTTTYGCTTTGCAATTTTAAGTCCTCCTTTGCCTTAGACTGTTTTCCCTATTTGGTTTCTGAACTATCGGGCTGGCAATTCATTTTTTTCATGCTTCAACCTAGACGGTCCTAATGGTCACTGAGATGGGGTAGGGGTGTGTGGAGGGAAGTAGGAAAGAAGACAACGCAAAAAATCAAACAAATTCAAGTCAACCCTCCCCCTGCAAAGTGCATCTGCACATGCTAGCATCCTCTCCCCTTCACATACACTTCAGAAGACATCAACCGCTATGCAAACGTCCTTACAGACAGATGACGATCTCTGGTTATGAAAACAATAACACTATTAAAAAAGACCAACAAAAAAAGCCAACTAACTTAAAACTAGTCAGCTCAAGTTTGGAGAACTGAGTGGCAACTGAATTGCTCTTTCCAGTCTGTTGACTTTTAACAGCTGAGTATTGGGTTTTAGTGATCATTTTCTCTGAACACATATTGGCATTCCTCCACACAGTATTGATCAAAAAACATGCAATAGTAAGCTGAATGCAGCTTGCTTGTCTGCTGACTATACTGTATATGATCAGAGCCTTTCAGTATTAAATAAAAATGGGAAAATCATTGTATTAAAAAGAAAAGGTAGGCAGAAAGAGTTGAAGCAGATCAAGACACAAGTGAGGAAAAATATTGTCTTCATGTAACACAGTGATTTTTCTAAATTCTAAAGAGCTAAAACTCTTATCTGAAAGATGAACACTTTAAATAGAGCCACAAATATCATGCAGGTAAAGATATCTGGGGAAAGAAGAATCATCGCGAATTYCTTCCAATATTATGAAAATCTTTATGAGGTTTTTCAAATTTAGATATTAGTAGACCTTACATTGTTATTCTCTAAGCAGCAGGATTTGGTCTTTATAGGACTTTGGTTGATTGAAAATTTACAACACAAACATAAAAATGATGTGAGGTCATCGAAGAGAGTAGCAAAGAATTGGATTTTGCTGCTTTGATTTGTAATAATCATATATCCATTAGGTAATGTCTATGTATTGATATTTGATGTGATAAAAAAGTTTTCAGTATCATTTTTAGTATCTGTCACCTACTCACTATCAATGAAACACAAATAAGGTACCTGCCTTATTTATTCATTTTGCTTTTTGTTATGTTAATTAGCTCAGTAGATATGAAAGGTAATTAAAACACAAAATACATTTAACTAAATAAAGGTTCAAAATAGCTATGAATCTTTACTTAAYCAACAACACTTATCTTCATCTTTTGGCTATCGCTTTCTTAATAATATTCACAGCTTAACTCAAAGAGGAAAGAGTTAAGATTAAGTGAATATATTAGTCAGTGTTTATCAACTTACTTAAGCAAAATTGTATTCTGTAACAGATATGTGACTACACTATAAGACTACATTAGGAGTTCCCTGAAGCTCTTGAGGTACCTTAGCTCGAACTGGAGGAAGATAATTATTTGGAAAGAGTTTTAGCAAGTTTACCAAGGATCTCTTTTAAATGCCATCTCAGGAATTGAGAGTTCAACATTCTCAAAGGATTTCCAAACTTAATAAAACAAATGGAAAAACAATATATACATTAAAAAATCTATTTCTTTTMACATCAGCACTAGAGTAACATTATTCTAAAACTAGAAAAATGCAAATAATGAAATGATCTGTATTGTTACAAAGCTGCATTCAAGCATAACAAAATACAAATAACAGCACACTTCATCATTGACTTGCACTAGATAATTATTTGTTTACTTATTCATATGGAAAGATTCTGTTCTGCTGAGAGAGCTGGATAAAGCAAAGGACCTACCTCATACTAACACAAGTAGATGTATTGAATAAGGTGTTAATACTGTTTTTGTACGATTCGCACTCAGCTCTATTTTAGAGTAAGATATTTAAAGACTAGGGCAGCAGCAAGGCAGTGCAGACAAGAAAGTCAAAGATTAGTCTGGTTCTAATAAACATGCAGGAGAAGCAACAGACTGCAGAGKTACCAAAGAGAATGAGACAAAAGTTGAATATATCCCAGTAATATCAAGTTGCATGCTATTGGTAATATTTGCATAACATTACTTTCTTATTAGCGTTAATCTCAGAGATGCTGGGTAAAAACAGCATTATTAAAATGTTCAAGAAGAAACAGAAACAGCATTAAAAACTCTTAACATACCTGCAAAATATGAAGAAAAAAAAAAAGTCTGAAAAGTAATCTGCTAAGCATGAATTCAAAATAAAAGATTTTAAAGTTTTTTTCCTCCAATCACAAGGAAAGACATTAAAATAGAGGACTATCTGGAAAAACTTCTGAGGATACCAAGTTTTGAAATGTTCATTTTTGGGGGGTTTACCGGGGGGTTTAGCATCCAAAACATAGGAYTGGAATGCAAAACATGTTCTGATTTAAACACAGTATTCAGATTTAACTACTAAGAATAATTGCAGCAATTTTTACAAATGAAAACTTTGAAAGTCTTGCAATTTTCATGCTAAAATGATCAAGGTGGTCTCTTCCCAGTGCCAAGTTAAACAGCATGGTAAATTACTGAGTTACTAYAATAAAACCAATATTGCAAATATGGAATAGGGATCTGCTCTTTTGTGCTACATTGACATATAAATGCTATGAGTGTGTTACATACCTAGGAATTTGGCAGTCAAATGGTATGATTAAAAAGATCACATAACTCTCTCACCATTTCAGTAACAGTACAGTCAAATTGCATATTACATCTGTACCACTTTACTAGAAATAAAATTCCATTGTAAATAAAAGAGCAGGTCTGGAAGAGATGAAGAAAAAAAAAGCTCTAATCAGAAACTTGCATAAAAACTCAAATGTTTCATTATAGAGCACATCTTCTTTGAATTCTTCTAAGTGCATGACACCCATAAGAAATTGGGATGAGAAATCATTATGCAATTCCATGTATTGAATATTTTTCCACTGTGCAGAGTCCTGGAAATTGCTTGGGCAGAGGAAAAGGTCTGAATTTACATAAATGTACTTCTGTGCTGCATTGTGCACTACCTTCCTGTCATTTAATTCCTAACTAACAAAAAAATGAAGCAGAGGCGAGAGCTGCAAAATGCAATTGCTCATCCTTTTATTTCTTTATAATGGCCCCCTATGGCCATCTGTTGTGTCATATCAAGCACACAGGAAGGCAAGAAAGCAAAGGTGAGTACTGTGGCAAAGACCACGGCCTCCAGTGACCAGCCCCCAGACAACATGGAAACACCCCAGGCAGTAAACAGCCTGACAACAAGAGAAGAGTGATATAAGCAGCAAGAGTTATATCATAAGAATTAATATGCTTATTAAAATAATAARAGGTATATGACAATAAATATGGCAAATGAAGGACAAGGGAACCATGTTAAAGTCACACTGAATGCTGTCACCATCTGGAAAAAAAAGGAGTTATGGACCATTTCAGGTGGAAGGAAAAGAAGAGTAGTAACTCAAACTAAACATCTCCTTTCTGCTCAATTTTCACTAATTCTATCTGCAATAAGCTTGTTGAATAATTGCCATACACAGAAGTTTTGTTGTAGGTTAGACTGTGAGCAGGACATTGGACTAAAGACCTCCAGAGGTCCTTCCCATCCTGAAGCATCCTATGAGCATAAGAAAAGGAAACTAAAAGATCTCTTTGGAGCTTTGGGGCATGCCCATATGCGTTTAAGCATRCAGGGTATGTAAGATGAAACTAATTTTCCTGATTTTATTACAGCTTAGTTTGCACAGGAACAACACATAACTACCAACAGTGGGACCAGGTGTCCAAGAAAGCAAAAAATAAAACTTAAGGAAGAGAAGTGTTAGAAACAGAAAAAAAAAAAAAAAAAAAAAAAAAAAAAAAAAAANAAAAAAAAAAAAAAAATGCATGAAAGTCTATTGCATGAAAGAATTGTAAAAACTAAAGCACAAGATTCAAGAGGAATATAAGAAGGAAAAATAGAAATCCTGTCATCATGTGAAAGAAAACTAATTCTAGAGTCATCTCCATCTCTGCACACAGATTTATCTCTGGAAGGGAACGAGTTGTTATGGTAACAACATTCTCCAGGAATTTTGCCAACAAGTGACACATCAACCTCCATGTTATGCCTTTGAGGCGGGTCTCCAGTTGCTATTTGAGAGGAGTGAGAGTTAAAAGAACTGCTATCTAGTAAATGTTAATTCCCATAAGCACTACATGGACAGCACATTCCTGTAAGAGTAGGACTCCTGTCCTATAATTCAAAAGTAGATTTAAAGAAAAATAAAGAGAAGATGAATATATGTATATTTAGAAAAAATCTATTTAAACTAGTAATTTCACAGTCAGAAAAGTGAAGTTCAATGAGAAGAAATACACACAGTTCTGAAAGCAGAGGGACAGAGGGATATTGTGTCACTTCTTGCCTTCCAAATAAAACTGAGATTCAAACRTAAAATTTATATTTACTGGTATATTTGGAGAATGCAGATTACCTTGTGGAGTTTCATACTAAATAGTAAATGAAATTTCTATTTTTTATTTGTCAAAATTTAAATAAGTTCAAAATAAAGATAAGTTATTAGACCACCACCTCAGCTCTCTCCTTTTCCTAAATCATAACTCTGACTTGCAAAAGAATGACCACTTGGGTATCCAGGTTCACACCATAATGTCCACTTACCATCAGTTACAGACAYRTTATTATTTYAGATTTCAGAGAATTGCACAGAATCACAGAATAGTTAAGGTTGGACGASAYCTCTAAAGATCATCTAGTCCAACCCCCCTGCTCCAGCAGGGACACCTAGAGCACAGGGCACAGGGTGRCATCCAGGYRGGTTTKGAAGATCTCTAGAGAAGGAGACTCCACAGCCTCTCTGGGCAGCCTGTTCCAGGGCTCTGTCACCCTCACAGGAAAGAAGTTCCTCCTCACCTGGAGATGGAACTTCCTGTATTTCAATTTGTACCCATTACCGCTTGTCCTGTCTCTGGACACCACCAAGAAGAGTTTGGCCTATCTTTTTTACATTCTCCCTTCAGGTATTTGTATATGTTGATCAGATTCCCTCACAATCTTCTCCAGGCTAAACAGGTCCAGCTCGCTTAGTCTTTCCTTACACGAAAGATATTCCAGTACTTTAATCACTTATACAAAGTAAGGGCAAGAGCCCAAGTTATTTGATTAGATTTTGCTTTCCATTTTTAATGCTGTAATGTTTCAGTATATTGTAAAGAATCAAGCTGACTGGATTTGCTGAACCATGGCAGATTGAATCGATTAAATCGTACCAACTGCTTATATTAGACAGAAGAGTTTTCATCAAGTTAAGTTGCTTCATTTTCTCTTGAAYTGTGCTACTTTAATGCAGTCAGAACTGGAGAACTTCTGTCCAAATCTTAAAATTTTTCACCTTTGACTGGTGACCCAGGGTATTAAAGCAGTAGACAAAATCTGATCATTTTTATGTGTGTGTATGTGTGTACATGCACATGTGCCTCTTCCATTTGCAAAAATTTTGATTTGGATTTTTGAAAACATAGYGAAAAAATACCTTCATATTTCACGAGTATTTTCATAAGTTTGTTTGTTTGTTTGTTTGAATAAAAAACATGAGCTTACTCCAATCCCATTTCCTGATCCTCAGGAACACKGAGTGTTGACAAAATTTAAAATAATGACTTTTATTTTAAACATGTAACCCAGATTCACTTTTGAAAAATAAAAAAGATGCTTTTTTATTGACTTTTATTAACTTGAAATATCAAAGTTCCTTCTAGACTTACTATGTATGCAAACAGCAACATTGCACTTATGCCTGGGAAACAAAATRGGGCATTTCATTACTTTAGTTTAATTAGCCAAGTAGAATAATAGGGTAATACTTCACAATGAATGTGTAAACGAATTAGACCATTGTATGAATTTTAATAGCATTTTGAGGTTATTAAAATTTCCTGGACAGTTAAAGACCATTTCCATTTTTCAAAGCTTTTCGTTTTATCATTCTCACAGTTTACCAGATTATGCCCAGACCTTTTCAGAATTGTTTCAGCCCAAAGGTATTTGTTAATTGAAAGTTAATTACAAGGGGTTTTTTTTAGTTTAAAAAAGAAAAAACACACTTTTCCAATAYTTCCTTTTGTTTTAGTTAAACTGCCTGACTTTTAATAACTCCCAAACTTATCTCATTAGATAAGCTCAATTATTTTTTATTATTAAAATAGAAAATATTTAAAACCAAATTAAAACAAAGAAAACAAAATTATAACATACAACCTCACTGAGTGCAGCACGTTACAAGTATGTAACTCATTGCAACACTGATAGGCATAACCCTAACTATTGAATTTCTCACTGCATTGAGGGGCTAGAAATTAAATTTCAGAACCTGCTTAATTTCAAACACAGAATAATCTTGTGTGCTGGCCAATAAATCCTCAACTGACTCTGAACAGCAACACATTTTACAAGCCCAGGCTTATGCAAACACACAAGCACAACCAAAGAGACCCTCACTGGCAACCTGAGTCTRTGGTATATTTTTGCAGAAGAGTAAAACTATAAACACAAATATGACCCTAAAAAAACATCACTTACAAAAGCCACTGATTTTAGAAGGTGCTCATATGTGTCAGAATCTTCATTTAGATACTACTGTTGTTAAGTACAAATGCACATATTGAAAACATTTCAGATGTGCAGAAGGAAGTATTAATAAGCACCAGATTACGAAGTCCTTGATGCTCTGCAGAAAAATGAACCAACTCTGTGAAAAAATACTGCACACAGAATGAAATCCTGTGAGTTTAAATTAACCTAAATTTAGCATGCACATGCAAATATGTGTACACAAAGACATCAAGGGGTCCAGAAATGTGTAAGAGAGAGGAAAAGGGAATCTGACGCAAAAGAAAAATTAGGAATTCACCATAATTGTAGAAAGAATACAAAAGATTCTGAGCAGGAATGTAAATCCTCTTCTAGGTATTTATTTTTAAGTAGACGATAAGTTTAATCTTTTGACAAATTCTCTGAAATGTTTTCATTTCATTTGTTTCTAAAATTAACTATTTTTTTAAACTGATGATTTGAAAATTCTTTTAGCTTAATTGTCTTTGGGGATAAATTCATTTGGAATATCTGTTATGACAATTATATACAGCTACATTTTCAACTCTAATGCATTTTTAATAGTCTTCTTCATCAAACAGTGATTTGAATTTCAAATTTTCTTCTATGAAGAAGTAAAAATTAGCGGTAAAAATTAGTTTTCTGCTAGTTTTCATAATAAATTGGGTTTTTTTTATTTAGATTGCAAGACTTCCTTATTGTAAGCAAATCTAAAATTTAAACGCATCTATTTTTATTCATARAAGTTATTATTTTTTCTCTTTATTGAAAGAAAAAAAAATCATAGTGACAAGCCTGTTTGCCCTTCCTTGTACACCATAATGTAATGTTTGTATGTGTCTGCTTCCCTTTAGAGTTACACACAAGGGATTCCCCTTCCTCCTATCTCCAAACTGAGATGGTAAACATGTTAGATTCCCCCCACAACACACATACAAACACACACAGAGTTCAGAGTAATTTTAAGGGAAAATGTTACCATAAAAACAGAAACAAAGTATCAGAAGAGGCTTAGATCTTTCCCTCCTAGTACTATAAACAGTATGCTAGATAATCTTATAATAATATTAAATAATAATAATATTATTATTTATGCAGCATGTCCACTTTTGCCATTTAAAAAATGAAAATAAATACACACAAAGTTGGGAAAAAGAACAAACAAACCAACCAAGAGACAGAGTCAAACAGGTTCTGTAGGTCTAGTTCATCATTTTCCTGATGTTTGAATGTCAGCAGGCCACAACACAATCTATGACATTTTTGAGCAGTACACAAACACAAATAAATAAACCTAATTTTATTGACACCCCTTCTACATACTGGAAGATAGACATTGTCTTAATTTTATGATCATATTTTAWTTTTTGTTCCTTTTTTTTCACCTCTGTCAGATAAATATGATTATYTTAAATAGAAGTTTTATAAGTTATGTCTGGTAGTCAGAAGTCAATGYATTCTTTTTCTGATTTAATAGTGTACCAATTAAAACCTGGTTTCCCTCAGGGTCTTCCCATGATGGTCATCACATAAGTATGTTTCTCACAGACTGCTCCACAAATATTAATTTTCCTTCACACCTTCCTCACTTCTCAGAGGTGACGATTATATTGACAGGTAAGGAACAGAGAAACTGTGCAGTGAGAAACTAATGAAAGTCAAAATATGTCCTCTAAACTTTTGATCCCTATTTGAGATATGTAAGATTCGACTTTTTAGATGTACTGCCCACGTTAAGGAAAAGGAGTGCTTTCCCTGAATATGCCCATATTTCAGCAATTCAGATACCACGACACCAGGAGCATGCAAGATAGGGACTATGGGGGAAAAGTCTSGTTTAATAACATCCACCATGGGAGCTGCATTTAGAGGGCAGCAGCATTAGTACCGCTCTCCCCAGTAGGCCCAGATGTTCCCGTTTTGGTTCAATCTCTGCTTTCTGGTCCCTCTTCGCAGAGCTGTGGCACCTGCCTCCATAGCTCTAACTTCTTCCTTTTTGGAGGTATCCATCCTTTCTGTCCTTAAGTATCCACTTCTTAACCTTCTTCACCTTCCCTTCACCTGTTTTCTTTTTCACTTTTCTCACCTTTTTAGATTTTTACCTCAGGACCACGACTCCTTTTTTTTTTTGTAAATCAATGGAGTTTGAGCTCAGTCTCAATAACAGACTCACTCTTTCCATCCCATTCTTCCCTTTATCCACTTCCCTTTATCCATACCTCAACATCTCCTTGCCTAGTCAGCTTTGCAGCTCTGACCAGCTCTTGATATCTTTACCAAACATCCAAATGATAAGACACTCTCATAAAGTTCCAGTGCATTTTTTCCCTTTATTTTTCTCTCACCCACCAACATTTGCTTTTCCTTCACTAAATCTTAATTCAATGATTTTCCTTTCCATGATACCCAGGTTTCAGACGATATACACGGACTGGCTCTCTAATTTCATTTCAGATACATGACCCCACACTAGTCTTCAAAAATAACTAGCAGCTATTAGTGAATGTCAGCCCTTAGCCCTAGAGGAACTGGAAGGCATATATTTCATTACTCAAGAGAGAAAATTATGTGAATTTCCATCATATACAGGAGCTGCATTTAAGACATGAGACATTTTAGCTGTCAAAGTCAAAAGTGTCTCTAACAAATATACACAAACTACAGGTTTTTAAAGCCTTAAAACTTTGCCAAAACAYGTCCAGATTTTCATGAGAAAAACAGAATATACATAACTGACACACAGATCATCATGTTCTAAGTCTCTTCTGTAAAGCACATAACACAAGCAGTTCAAAGAAAAGCTCTCCTGAGACTGGTTTAGGAGACTATAGGAAGACTGAGTGCATTTTTMCCACTACTAGAAATAACAGAAATATACTCAGAGATGACAGGACCAGTTTGACACAACACGTGCAGCCCACAGATACATCAAGAGCTTTCAGTAACTTTAATGCCACATACTGTACAGTTCATAGGAAAGTTGGAAGGGACCCCTACAGATCATCTCATCCAACCTTGAAAGGAAACACGTAGATTAGRTCACCAAGGGCCCTGCCAAGCTGTGTCTTGAATAGTTCCAGTGCAGAAATAATGGTTGCTCTGTCAGCCAATGTTTAATTGTTCCCATGGTGATTTTTTTTTCTTATATCCAGACAATCTTCCCTGAAGTAACTTATTCCCATTGCCTCTTTTCCTGTCCACRTGCATCACAGTGAGATTACCTGCTTCTCTATAAGTACATTTTACGAACTAGARGAGTGATCGAAGCCCTCCAGGCCTCGTCTTTCACTAGGCTAAATGAACCCAATTCCTTCAACCTTTCAGTTCTCCAGCCCTCTAAGCACCTCATTAGTCCTATGCTGGCCTCGACTTTGGCCTTTCAATTCAACTGTTTGTATGTGAGTCACTGCACTGCTGTTCCCTCAGTTCTATGGGTATCTTTTAGGTAGCAAACAAGACTGTGCACACATACYTTTTCTTTTCTAAAACCTTATGCGTTCGGGAAAGATGTTACCTGACCAAACCAGAACATCAGAACTTTTATATATATATATATATATATTTTTTTTTTTTCCCCCCCTCAAAAAATCTTTCCATGCAAATTGAGTTTACCAGAAATTCAAAAAATCTGAAAATCTMGTATTACACAGTTAGTATTATACTAATGCTTCATTATAATCTCCTTTAATCTATCCATATCTATGAGCTAAAAATGGCTGAAAACATTTCTGTGGAGCACTTAAAGCTCTTGAAATGCACCAAAGTATAATGACAGTGGTGGGGAAAAGACCATGAAGGTGTTCAAACACTGAAACGGAGAGGGGGAGGTTGTAAAGTTTTTCCCACTCTAGAATACTTTCAAAATCTGACTAYACATAACTCTGAGTAACCCRATCTAACCAAAGCTGTTTGAGWAGGACTTGGAGTAGACTGAACTAGATTATCTCCTGAGTTCCCTTCCAATCTGAACTGCACTTTGGTTCAATTATATTTTATAAGTTTTAATAAATATTGTTCCTCCTGCTGAAATATTTCAGTGTTTCTCTTCCTTTCCCCCCTTCACATGCTATACATGAAAAATTGGTTTCCCAGCTTGTTTTATGAGTAAAAACAGAAATAAGAGCATTTATTTAAACAGTCTATTTTCAAGACTAGAGTTGCTAACCACTTTTTTTTTTTTTTTTTTGGCTAACCATCCCTAAGTAGTGCTATGAATTCTGTTGTAAMAAGTGTTAGCAGGTCCTATTTGAAGATCCACATACACTGTGATTGCTTCCCGTTACTCCTAAAAGGCTGTTTAAGAGATTACCTATATATTTATTGTCCTACCACCATTTGTTCGCCAGGGTACCTGGCCTCTGTCMCACTCCTCTGTAACTGCAGTCTAAGCAGGGCTTGCCAAGCTCTCATAGTCAAGAAACCACCCCCCMATCTGCTCAGCTGGGATCAAGCCACTGATTTCACTGCTAAATAATAATTCATAACACAAACTTTCATGTTTGCATGAAATGAAAAAAAAAAAAAAAGAATAAAGAAAGGAAGAAAAATGAAACAATTTCATATCATCTGCAAACTAAAATTTGTCTAAAATTTGTACTACCATTAATTTATGAATTAGGACTAAAATAGGATATCCTTTACTCCCCTTCTTTTCCTCTAACCTCTCTGATATGATAGTTTGGTGGTCATCATCTCACTCCAAGATCATAGAGCCACCCATTGACAAGTTACTCTTCACAGAATCACTTCTCTCCTTATCCTTACGAACTGACACTCTTAATTCACGCTTATGGTCTTTCAAGACTTAAAAAGATGAGAAGAGTCAGCTTGCYGTTTTCTTCACTACATTGTTAAGAAGACCTTATTTCCTTAATACAATCTCYGCTGAAAGAGATTCTGTTTTATTAATTTGCATGCTGCCCTTTAATATAGTCTATTAACAGCTTTATCACCAGCACAGTTCCAATTATTTCTGCAATCAGCCTTTTGGTACACAGAATGCTTGTTTTGTACAATTACRTTGTTCAGATACTTGGATACTTTAAGAGGGGCCTAATAATTACTGCAATTCTTTTTGATTTGGTATACAAATCAAAGAACTGAGTGTATTATTTTCTACACAATTATTAATTTAATAGGGATAATTTAAATCTCAATCTCATCAAACAAGCAAAGGCTGCACTAGAAATGAAATACTTTGTCTACACCTGCAAGCAGTATGTTATTTTCTGGCAAAATCATAGTCATGAAAGGTCACAAATATTTGAAAAGAATGACATACCATATGGGTAAAAAATAAGGATATAGTTTTCAAGAAAATTTAGCTATATCTGGTTTGAGTGACTGAGAAAACTGAAGATGTAAACAATGCAACATAAATACAGTGTTACATTGGAGGATGTCTTTCAACTTCAAAGTGCAAAGACTTATAGAAGTAAATGTTAAATGTTAGATTCTTTGCAGATACATTATTTGCAAAAGATTATTCAAGCAATAAAGTATTCACACATACAAACACATATTCTCATACGGGGTTACTGCTAGTATCATTTCAAAATATTACTATGAAAATAAACATATCTTTTTTTAGTAATTCTTTGAAAGAAGGTCTGCACAATAAAATATGGGGACACTTTGAAATAACAAGGATAAGGAGAGGAAAGGACAAAACTGTCTGAACTGGGAATATTTCTTAATGTAACTGTCTTCAGAAGTAATATATTTAGTTTTCCTCTACTATGAATTTTGGACTCACAAAGTGTATTTAACCAGAGAGTAAAACAAGGTATTATTGAAGAAAATAACAACTAAAATAGTGCTAAAATAGTAATTTAAATAGTAGTAGCCTAATAGTCAGCATAGAAGAACTGACTAGATTTGAATATGAGGTTTTGAAAAAGACAAGTTGTAAGCATTATACCATAAAAAAACAAGGGGAATTCAAATAACATTCAAGTTTGAATATATCTTATAACAAAAACACAAGAATTCAACCCTAACAAATCTCCTTTGATAGATGTTTAGCTAACTGCTCTTTGAGAATGTTGTTGTTTCAGAGAAGCAATGAAATATGACAAGTAATAAGAGTAGTACCCCAAATCAAGGGGGTCTAAAAGAAGATTTAGCTACTGATTTGCAGAAAACATGAACAATACAAAAGGCTGAAGCATTCTGTAATAGAGAAGGACATTTGGACTAAATTAGCATAAACAGGAAAGAGTGGCTAGAAGATGCCAAGTCAAAAACAAACCAAGTAAAAAAAAAACCCACAACAGCAATAGTGTAAGTCAAAACAAAGAGGAGTTCTTACAAAGACTGTGGTAATGTTGCCACATGCAAATATTTTTATCTTTTTTTTTAAGAGTCAGAATTACAATTCTGAATAGTATGGATTACCACAGGGATGATGGTACCCAAATTCGGTGGTTTTCAAAATTATCAGGAACACCTTAAGGTGGACTCATTTAAAGGCTAATAGCTGTACTGCAGTGGAATAAATCTATAATTTTTCCATACCRGCTTAACAGGCAAACAACCTCCTTTCTCCTTCATTCTACAAAGCAGGCCTATGAACACAGTAGGGAAATTCTTGAATTCTCTGCCTCTGTGTGTGTGTGTTTATGGAGAAGTATTTTAAGAAATTGCTGTAGCTGCTATAAGAACTTGCCATAAGTCACTAGAAATTAATTRCATATATTACTATTTCTGAAGCCAGGTTTTAGAATTGCACAAGTTGCTGTGGGATATTCAAATTGTGGAAGAAATCTTGTACTGCAGCTCCCCTTTCGTGGCCTTTGTCACAAAACTAATTTACTAGACTACATTTGGAAGGTGTCTTCTACTCTTTTTCTTGATTTTCATTTATTTGTGTGAACATACATTATGTAACATACTACTTTAGACTCCACGTGAAGATTCCATGTAAGTTTTTAGCTATTAGAAATGATTGTTAAAATCATGTACRTTTTCTTTTAGATTTCCAAATTTACATCTCAATCACATATGTTAACAAAACAAGCTGTTATYATCCTTAAATTGTGCTAACTTGCCATTGGTTGAATTATATCCAGTTAWATTAACCAATTCACAATTTAATTTTTAAATCAAAATTCCTACTTCATTAAAATGAGATTTAATTCTGAGGAGTATTACATGCATCCAGAAATACCAAATAAAAGTACTGACCATCTACAAAAACCTCACCCATGGAAGGAATTGAACAGAACATACATAGACAACCAGTGAAATAGAAAGCAAATAAGCTGTAAAATACACTCAATCAATACATCCCAGTTGATAATCTGTAAATTTAATATTTAAACAATACAACACCATAAATCAGATAGTAAATCCCAAACTACACATAAGCGTGTAGAAACAAGGCTGCAAAACAGTAAAGTGAATCAAGTTTCATTTCAATTAAAGGCAAAACTGTTCTAAAAGTGAAAGACCACAGCATCACTTATTAAAAAGCACAAAAGCTTAGATAGCTTTTATTGACAAAGTCTTAACTGTGCAGTCTCTGATACTGGGAGAATTACTCAGTAAGCCCTGAAGTCTACGCTAGACATCCCTCACATATTTGAAGTGATGATGAAGAGACAATGATGTCAGCAGGCTGAGGCTTCTCTGCAGCCCCGTCAGAGGCAGACTCAGCCTCACAGCAGCTTCATTAGGGTCAGTGAACTTGGTAGTGAGGAGCATGGCAGTGCATTAGCTGGACTGGAGCTTTCACAAGCTAGAGCACACAGCAAGGTAGGGGGTTCCCATTGTGGAGCTTATGGGCCACCTTTACTGATTCAGCTATGTCATCCTCAAGTTGCCTTTCAGCTCCTGGGTGAACACTTTCTTTATAATTTATCAGTGACYGACCACCTGGTGTGCCTGGGTTTGAACTGTCTGTGACCAGTTTAAGATACTGAGAGGTGTCTGCAGATGCCTTTCTCGCATCCCCCTACCATACTGTGCCAGCTTTTCCTGCTGTGACTTCCATTGTCTTTGATATTCTCTTTCCTCCAAATTTCTCCAATACTTTCTCCAAGCATCATTTGGATGCATGGGGTCTTTGGCAGACTTTTGTGCTTTGCTCCTGTTGGGTCACAGTGATGCTTAGAACCAGATTTGATTCCATCTGCTAGTTGCTAGCTCTTTTTTTGGTGTGTTTTTAGAACGAAAATGCCCAACTTTATATTCCTTTCTAGCTTGTTTGGATACAGGTCAGGTTTCTGAGGTTCGATCTCTTGTCTCTAGCAACGTTCCTCACATTTCTATTTAGCCACATTGGTTTCCTGTTATCCTCTTGCGAGCTTCCCCTAATGGATAACAGGCACTGATATTATCTGAGCAGAACATCTCCAAAAGCTCRACGGAGTCTCACCTCCTTACATAACTGTTAACTTCTGTTGTAAAAATGAGAATGCTTGTTATTTATTCCCTCTGTTAAGCTGGGAAAAGATGTTCATTCTGTACACTGGTGCAACTAGGATGTGTGTAGAGCTACTGCATTTTATGTCCTCACAAGAGTAATGGAAGCAAATAAAATTGTGAATCACAATCTCTACAGTGAATGTTCAAGACAGAACAGTACAGCTAAGCTATAACCTACTGGGGCAAGAATGTTCTGAATTAAATTTACTCCAGCTAAAAAAAAAAAAACTAAAACCAAAACCACACACTTTTTATGTTGTAACKGAGGAAAAAGACTATTCTGAAAAAACAGAGGCCAAAAGCTAAGGGAACAAAACTCACATTCTAAATTTTTTTCTAGAGCAAAGTGATGTTCTTGTAATTTTATCTAAGGTCTGCATCTACTGAAACTTTTTTATTCTTAAGTCTTAAGGTCCTCGGACAGTACCTATCTGTTTGATTTCACTGTAAAGACTTTTACTGAATTATGCTCTTTTACTTAACTATAACTCTTTTTAGAGGTATGCATATTCATACACATTTTTCAATTTATTAGAAAAGGATGAAATGTTGTAGAATGAGACCAAATATTACATACCAAAATAAAACTGGTTAAGTTTTTCATTTAAATAGTGTCTCAAATTCGTACACAAGCAAAAGGGCAGGAGAAAAAGGGAGATTTTCTGAATGGCATTACAGTGATGAGAAGTTTGATGCCAGAAAATGGAAACAACAGTTGAAGTCATGTTTCAATTAATGAATGCAATGTTCACTGTTACTGTCAGTCTCTGAGGACTAATGCCATTATGGTTATATAGGATCATAATTTATACTACGAAAACCATTAGAAAACACAAAGTGATGCACAACAGCATTACAGAATTTATGGAACAAAAGCTGAACCTATATACTATCTGAATACTACCAAATTAAAAAGTCCATTTGTTAAAGTGAGGACAGTTCATCTCCACATTAATACATATTTATCTGAGATATGTAACCTGGAAGACATCTATTTTTCATATTTTTTTCATATTTTTTTTTTCTCTCCTTTTTTAGCCTAAGGGCCTTTCTATAATTCACACTGTCTCCTACACTTACACAACAAACTCTGTACTGAGCATTTAGTCATGTAGATGAAGTGGTTTTAAGAGGACTTGATTTGAGCTTCATTTCAAGCAAAAATAATCACTGGAAAAGCAGAGATGCTTAAGATCTTGGTTACTTACTGTATATATATATATATATACACACACATACATCAGTAGCAAAAACTACCCTGGGGATTTGTTTGTGTTCCTGGACACTGAAGTGGATACAGGTAGGACAAAGACACTAATTTTTGTTCATTTTCCCCTTGAGGGGCAGTATTTCTTCCATTAACCCACAACACGAGACAGCTAGAAAACCTGCACCCAGCAACACCCAACACCCAACAGTCAGATCAATAAATCTTTATGCATATATCCTCTCCTGAGATAGCATAGACTGACYTGAAAAACACATGTTGTTCTGCATCCTGCCCTGCACCACCCCCTTTCTTCTACTTGCTCTATTAAGAGATTGGTTGAAATCAGGGATCTCTCTGCTGATATACATAATACTGGCATGTTAGCATGTGGTCAGAACTCTCTCCATTTCAAATACATTGCCCTTTTATAAGCAGTTGAGTTTATGCCAGTTATTTTCATCTTATTTTAATCTTGTATTTCTCCCATAATGACCACTACTTTTCCCACAAATAGTTACACTTGGTGTTATGAACTCACTGACATTCAGCTGAGCACCATTTCATTTATTATATGGAAAAATTGAGGTGAAAAGCCTCAAACAACCATTATTATTTTGAAGTAATAAAATATCCTTTAAGGATCAAACATGAAGATGAAATGCATACCTTTATTTTTTGATAATACACCTTAAGAAATGACTTCATTTGAGAAAGCCTATACCATCCCAGCAAATGGATACATTTTTATTTTCTGTATAACCAAAAATTTAATATTGTTTTAAATATGAGAGATTATTCTTTCCATTTCATTTGCTTTCACTGTTTAGGAATGGAGTAATAAAAAAAAGASAAGACAAGGAAATGTAACACCCTTTCCATTTGCTTGTTTCACATGAAAAGGGCCATGCTAATGAGATCTTCCATCAGCAGTATCATTGCATGCTGCTGCATCTATAAAGATGTTATTTTTGCAGCTTCTCAAATGATTCTTGTGTGTCACTTGATTTTTCTACAAAGACAGGTGTTGTCAGGGAATATAAAGTGTTTCTGAATCCTGTTATATTTAAGTATAGTATTAGCCACATATTCTACAAATATCCTCCTTTCCCTCCGTCCCCAACAGAAACACCCTGCACTTTCATCCTTCCRTCCTGTTGCTAATCCATAAGAATTTCATAGTGGATCTTGTTGGGATTTCAGTCATACTTGGAACTATCAGGGACAAATGAACCAATTTATCCTTTTAAAGGCCTATCATCAACTCCCATCTGGAAAGTAATAAGTTTTTGAAACTTGTATTAAAGAAAAGTGCCATTTTTGCTTGATGTGCATACATGGGAGGAAATGTCATGGATTTTCATTAGTTAAAGTGACAACTGTTCAGTATATGTCAGTCCTAAACTCTAAGGTCAGCATCAAAAGTTGGATTTTTGATGATACCAAATTATCAGGGCATTTTTCCTGTTGTTGATGGAAAATATCCAAGAGATAATTGCATGTTGTTTATTATATGCACACTTTTCATTTAAAGATGTCAAGAGGTCACTGGAACTCAAAGGTTAATTCTTCTTTTTTTTAATGATAAAAAGCATTAGTCCTGGTTTCAACAGATCTACACTTTCATCCACTCTTTCACTACTTGGTGCCTAACCATGGTTAAGTCATCTCCATGTTTCAGTTTGCCAGTGGTAAAAGTAGTATAAAATTTTGACATGCTGGGAAGCTAAAAGGCAACTGGACAGAAGTCAAAACTGCAGAAGCATAAAACACTGCTGTATCTTATTATTACRTTATTTGAAGACTTCTGCCTAACGTGAAAACCTGGTAACAATAATTTTTTGGATAGAAAGAAAAATCTCTTGCTTTCCATCACTAAAGTGATGACAAGAGAGCAGGCAAAATATCATCCASTGAATACTTTTCTTCTGGAAAGGCTAAGTTTTACCCTTAAAAGAAATTTGCTATTGACAGAGCTTRTAAATCTTACAGAGTTCTAGGAAAGCTGTTACGAATTCAACTAGTGTCAACGTTATAAGTGAGGGATTAAGCATCATCGTAACTAGTTTTATACTTAATTAATAACTAGTAGTTAAACATTTGATTGAGTAAATTTACTCATTTCTGAAATACTGTGTGAAATGGCAGTATTTTCTAGACAATATGAAGGAAAAAAGCACCAATTTATTTCCACACACACAAACTGCGGGCTTTTTCTCATCTAAACAACCATTTTGAGTTCTAGCCCGCACCACTGATATTTACAGAAATTTTATTGTTCTTTTCCTGTCAGGATTATGCTGTTCAACCTGCTCCTGCAGTATCACTTTCAAACTTGTCATATCAAGAATACGATCTTCCCAAGGAAGAGTGGGTAAACAGACAGTGCTTCATTTCACTAGAAGAGCTTGATTTACCTTGTGGAAGTTCCTGAAATATGCTGCCTTCTCATCTGGAAATTTTTCTAGCCTCCTGGGTCCTTTGCTAGAAGCCTTCTTGAAAACCAACCAACATCGCCTGAAAATCTGCAAATAAAATCAACAGACTTCATTAGCTTTTCTTTAGAGGTGGAAGTTATGAACATTTAGTTACCTAATTTACCTKCAATATTTTATTTTAAAAGCTTGCAAAACTCTGAGGACATCAATTATTTCCATACTCCTAATTCTTCAATTCATAGACACAAATCAGTCTCACTCTTTTGTAGACCTGTAAAGACTACTTTACTTCAATTTCTTTAATGTGTGTCAAATCCGACAACTCCTGATATGCAAGAAAATCCATGAACTTTGAAAGTGAAAAGAATTATAAGGCTGTTATTACAGAAAGAGTATTTAGAAATTGCTCCATGCATTTCTAGACTTCACATTTACATTCTGTTTCTATGACAGTGTCAATATCATTGAGAAGCATTTAAATTCATTGCAGCTCTTAACACAACACAGTAATCAAGAGTTAGTGTAATCTTTTATGCACACGATAGAAAGTACCAAGTAGAAAAAGCATCAGTGTGACCATTGCTAGACAGCTACAGCTATTTCTCTCACTCTAATTATACTCTTTTCTAAGGAAAGTTATGCAGATTATTAAAGCTTGGCAACATGTACCAAAACAAGCAAACAAACAAAATAAATCTCTAAGATGATCAAGAAATCCCAAAACAAAACAATAGTATCTCATTATAATAAAGATCACACTGAAATTGGCTGAAAATGCATTTTCAAGCAACAGGGATATTTTATTAGACTTCTTATCAAGACTTTGGTAGTACTGCTGTAACTAAAAATTTGAATAATCAGGACTGAGTTACCAAATCCATCTGCAGTTCACAGGGAAGCTGATAAAAGATAATCTTCTAGACTTTGCTACGGAATTAGAGGATTAGCAATTAATCTGGATTCATAATCTATGACTTTAGTTTACTTAATTCTGCTCTTCCACTGCTTTCGCCACTCATACCCTATTCAACTTTACATGATTACTTTAAGGATGTGTTAAAAACAAAAAACAAGCAAACAAACAAACAAACAAAAAAAGAAAAAACCTCACAAACAAAAATCAATGCTAGGTAACGGTTCTGCTGTCCTCACGTGGGCACAAACCATATTCATTGAGGAAGTCTACAGGATTTCATGATGTCATATAAGTATTACACTGCCATTCAGTTTAGATTGGTTCAAACACAGCACCATATATTTGTTCTTCTGTGCACACAGCAGAAGATTTTTCCCCTCGTTGYGTGAGGGTGCTTAAACTGAGCATAAACAGAAAATGTCACTGAAACGATCAGGTTTAATTAAGTACATTCTAATATAATAATACTGCCAGCATCCTGCTGTTATTTTCTCAGATTAATGTTAGCAATAAAACTAAGTGTTTTCCTCTACAAATCCTACTAACTGAACTACAGTAAGTTTTAATTATGAAGATAAAAAAAAAAAAAAAAAAAAAAGAAAAAAAGACCTGCAATGACATGTTCAGTAAACCTACTTCTTACATAGCATAAAACATTCTTCTATTAAGGTGGTGAAGTGACCTCCTTCCTCTGCTTCACATTCTGGAAGAAAAAATGTTTCTGTTTATAATGTACTAGATGCAATACCACCAACGACAAAGAAGACACATTTATTTACCAGGCATTATTTATCCTTCTTAAAGCTTGTAACATTTTCCTCCTATAATAAGATTCCTGACTCTTGGGTATCTAGTTTTTACTCTATAGGTATTTTCAGTTCATCTCTCTTCCTCTGAGGTCTTTTCTTCAGAAAAGGTAAAAATCACTSCTTTCACTTCAAATCTGTTATTAATTTCCTTCTTTCCATTATCTGCCGTTCTATGATCTGCCCATAATGGTTTCTGGTCCTCACATATGCTTTATAGGAGACTAGATCAATCCACAGGCCTCCATCACCAGTGACAGCAGGTTTTAACASGTTTTACAGGTGACCTGAATCTTGGACAGATAATCTTGGACAGCAAAGTAAGAGTCAAATGATTCACAAGCAGTTTTTTGTTGTTGTTCTTTTTTTTTTAAAAAAAAAAGTCATTTCTTCATTTTATTTCATTTCATGAGAACAAAATATACCAGTTAGACATAGGGCATCAAAAGTGTACCTAAATAAATAGAAAGCTAGATAGGCTAAACCAAGGAGTCAGAGGGAGAGTGAGAACATTGCTTAGATAAAAGGCCCCCTAGCACAGGCCAAAGCAATTCATTCAGTGATRAATGAGTAGGGTCTTCTGAATGACAAATTCAGGCTTTTCTGATGTCAATCTGAATGTCAACTTGAGTGAATATTGGAAGTGCAGGGAGGGTTTGAGGGTTTGCCAGAAGCTGACAGGGAGGCTTTAACCCTTTACTAGTGAAGGCTTTAACATATCTATCTATGAGGGCTGCATATTACCTATGCTTATAGATGTTCCTCTTTAGGTTCCTCCCACAGGTCTGGCACTGGAATGAGTTGGGAGCATTTTGTGACTTCAGCACATGGTGGAAAGGGGTAGCAATGGACCATCCACAGATATTAAGAAAAAGAAAAAAAAAAAAAAAGGGAAAGGAAGGGAAGGGACTGTATGTTTTCCCTTAATTCTGCTACTGCTTCAATTTGTTGTTTTCATTTGTTTATTTTACAGATGCAGATAGACAGGAGATAAGAAGAATGCAATGGCTTCTGATTTGATCTTCTAATCAAATCTGATCAGAAGATCTTCTGATTTGGTATGTATATGCACAACTTTTTTTTTTTTTTTTTTTTTTTTTTTACCTGCTAACCCTTTTAAAGCTGGTATAAACATTTACAATTCCACTGGACTTAGGCAGAATTTTATCTGATTACACCAACAGACAGTTTCTAASAGAGTGTTTGAAAACACATTATAAATTCACCTATAAATATGAATAAACAGGTGCAGATGTGCGCATACAGCAAACAAACATTTGCCTTTCATAAGGCTCCTCACTGTCATACAAAAGCCTCTTCAATTATTCACAACCTGTGCGTTATCTTTTTATTCCTGGCCTAGTTTAAGATGCTGTTGGCTATAATCAAATATTATTCTGAAAGACTTAAAAAGCTTTCAGATAATTGGAGTAGCGATTGTCAAAGAATTCAGCATCAGCCCTTTAACAACACAGAGAATGGCTGCCATTTGCAAGGCAGTCCCCACAAAATTCAGTATTTCCAGTGAAACTTAAGGGTCCCTTTTTCATGCATGGAACATTAAAGAATTGTCAAGTATCTGACCATTTAATTGGTATTACAGTGTTCTTGAATGAGYACTCACTTCTCAAAGGAAATTATCTTATAATTTTGTAATGAGGGCAAACAACACAGATGGCTTCTAACCATGTACTACTGCTTTTCCTCAGAGCAAGTCAAAAAGGTAGTATTAAGTGCATGCTTTCTTTTTTCCTTTCTGTTATTAAAATATAGATTATAAAGAACAAAAAAGAGCCCCTAAGCAACTGTTCAGCACAAACCTGACACTGCCTGCCAACTTCATGGACCGGCAGAACCTTTTAAAATAAGAGACTTCCTCTCTCAGTTTTCACTTGATTCACAACTGAGCGAAGCAGTAAAAAAAGAAATCTTCTAGATCCCACCAGCTATGCATTTGCAGATCAGTAAGCACACATATGGCCTGCAGAGAACTATAGGAGTGGGTCTTTGTTAAACAATGTCATGCAGTAATTATTCTTGTAACAATGTATGAGAACAGAGTCTCTTTTACTACAGACAGAATAGCTTGTCTCATAGCAAGAAAAAAAGATCATGGATTTCTATCAGCATAGCCATATCACCCCAACATAATTTTTGAAGACTTTTTAGTCAGGAATTCCACTTTCTATCCACTATTCTGATATCTCTTTTTACGTTTTACTTAATAAAACAGTGTAACAGATCAAGTAGTGATGAAAGTCTGTGCTTAATCCCTTCTGCTTACTTTTTCTTCTGCTTCWTGCACTTGTCTGCTCAACTTGCTAGGCTCTCAGAATTTCTTTTCTTACCATTTAATATTCTTGACAAATCTGTGGAAGTGTCTGGACTCGGACTGAATCGTTATTCTTTATGYTGGTATCAGAGTTCTGTTTCATTGTTGCCATGGTTATTCATAATAAAGCTAATAAAAGACATATTACAGGAAATCCAGGGACTATATTAGTTTTATAGAAGGAAGGATAACTTCTTCTTCTTCTTGTAAAATATATTAAAATAATTGACTATTATGTGAACCTTACCTATGAGTTTCCATTTTCCAGAGATTTCTAAATCCTTTTCCTAGAAATTTGCAAAAGATATTGTCCAAATTAATATATGTTCTCATGCACAGCTGTAACTAATAACAAAGCTCTGCTAGTCAACACTAATATTTAGAGGAGGATTTTTTATTAGCAAGTCTCTCCCTGAAACGCTTTAAACTCCACCTCACACTCCCAAAAACTCCCTCAGACCTCTAAACTACTTGTCTCATTTTTAACCTTGTCAAAAATGAAAGTTAAAAACAATCTGAAAAAAAGGAGCTTATGCATTGAAGAGCTCTCAGAAAGATGATTTCTTTTAAGATATCCCTCTTACCTGAGAGATGGTACAAATGGTAATTACTTTCTCAGGCATATTGAACAACTACCTAATTTTCCGTCAATGGCTGCATAAACAGTCATGTCTTTAGAGGAGCAGCAGTGATTCAGCTCCCAGCCACCAGCAGAAAACACTGCTGGGCAGAACAGAAGAAACCACCAGGAGATGGGTATAAAAACACTAAAGCATGAAGAAGAAAAAAAAAAAAAAGACCAAGTTACTATGCTAGTTAATTTAATAAGAAGATGGATATTGATTTCTATGATGCATGTGAGGGAAAAGCCTTACACTGCAAGCAAACAAAATATTTTAACTTTCAATTTTGAAAGAAAACACCATCCATAATAATGATAAAAATATATAATATATAATAATGAAAATAATCACCAGAATGGTCACATTTAGCAATTGTGACACCATCCATCATTTTTTGATTTTTCTTTGCATATTTGCTTCATGGGGAGTACACACTTGAGGTATCACACATGTAAACAAAAAGTTAAGAGAAACTATCAGTTTTTATCTTCAGTGAAAAGAACGRAAAGGGGAAGATGTAACCATTTATGTCTCACCTCAGAAGCAAGTTACAGGATCTGAACTATCGATGAATAAAGTCTTAGGGAAAAAAAAACCAATAAAAAAACAATAAAAAACAGAACTGAAGTCATGGGAATCCATCCACTTGAATTCACAACAGTTTCCACTAAAAAGACCCCAAAGTATTGCTGTCACGGACTTCCATTCCTCCTGAGCGCCTTGCTTTCTGCGCATCTTCAAAATCAGGATGTGCTAAGAAACAGTGATTTTTCTGTTGCTTTTTCTTTTTTACATTTTTTTTTATTTATTTTTTATTGAAATACAGTTCTTTAAAAACGTGTAGCATGACCGCTCCACCGACCAGGTAYGTTTTGGGTGGTGAATCCGGGAGACAAGCTGCTCTCAGCCAGCGTGGCAGCCAGTTCGCGGGCCAGCACAGCGGGGCTGCAGGGAGCCCCAGAGAACGCTGCTCCCCATGAGCTCACCTGCTGCCCTGCAGGTATTTGCCCCATCTGTGCAACCCCTCCAGGCAAGACCAGTGGAGGCAAAGCCACCCCGCAGCCCCGCTCAGGAGCAGGAGATGCCTGCTTCTGCCCCTCTCCATTCCWACACATTTTCTTCAAACTTTATCAAAATAACCATCACAAAGCGGCTGCAGTAAGAGCAGAACTGGTCAAACTGGAAAGCCAGCACCAGAAGTTCAGCACCACAGCCCCAAAAGATCACTGTTGATGCCGTTAAGAAACACTGAAATTGTCCGAATGTGTTTAAGTATCAAACAGGGACAGGCTCATCACATACATACGGTATCCTTGCACTTTCTCTTGAGCTTCATCCCATCATCCTAATTAGGAAGAAAGGTTACACCTCTCCTTCAGCAATCTTGCACTATAACCTTTTGCAACGTTACAGAAGACAGCTATGCCTTAGATAATTCCAGTGTCACAGTTCAAATCCTGAGGCTTTAATAGCATTTTTTAATTATTTTTTGTGGTTTGGTTTTGTTTTGTTTTCCTTCCCCTCCCCTTCAGATTGTGAGCATGTTGGCATTTGCAGCTAGGAACAGAATTATAGAAACATCTGCTGCAAACTGCTTCATCGCAGATTAGATCAGACCTTGTGGACTTGATTGCAGTCAGGGAGAATTAGGACAGATAGAGAGAGATGACTAGGGACAACTCACCCAGTTCTGGGGTACATGTGCGTGTGCACGCATGTCCCATTTTCCTACTGCAATAACACACCATTCTAGATTCATACACATTTTGAATATACTATAATTTATGGTGTTATGGTCACCAGCTATCTGTTATCCACAGAAGGATTTATTTTATTATTGGAGAGTTCTGTGAAAGTACATCATAGAGATGTTTAACTATTCCTATGTCAACTAAACTGCTGTATGTATAAACAATTTAGCTATGAAATCTTTAGTTGTTACACTGTTCAGATAGTGTTTTTATACAGAGAAAATAAGGACAAATATGTGGAGAGATCTGCATGAATTCTTCTGAGAAGTGGACTATGCTTATTAATCCTTAGGCACCCCCAGCTTAAAAACTCAGCATTATTTAATTCTGCTTGGATTGCCTGTACAGAGGAGGATTTATCTAAATAATACACTGAGACTTCATAGCAGCCTCTAAATCAGCATATTTATTCTTTATATTTAAACTAATGTTACAATTAATTAAAAAAAAAGATAGCTGTAATAGCCATTCTTTTTTTAGTTTTTCTCAGTTTAGGCAAGAATAATTTAAGGGTTTTTTGGGGGGGAGGAATGAGAATAACTTATACTGTTTTCTGCATAGATGCCTTTATAGAGTAGAAGAGTTAAAAAATAATAATCAGAAGAACTTAGAGAGTACTTACAGAGAAAGATACTGTATCATTATATTCTAATACTGAACAGCTCTGTCTTCAATCATTTAAAACCTGTTTCTGAAATATCAAGTTTTTCCACTTTTACAAAGTTTCCCTTTAATTAGTGACAAATGAGCATGAATATGATAGACTACAAATAACTGCAGATATTCCACAAAAGAAACTAATAGTTATGGAATAAAAGTTATTCCCTTAATTAGTTTATAATCATATGATTATGTATTCAAGTAACAGAAATATCACCTCAGTATTACTTATTTTTTGGTTCTTCTTTTGATGAATTTATAATGTTGAAATATCATATCTTTYATATTTTGTACATGCCTATTCATTGGTTTGTTTCACAAATAAAAGATAAAGGCTCTTTCTTTACCACACATACAAAAAAAACTAATCATGAGAATCAGACAAGTTACAGTTACTGCGATAGTTTTCATCTTTAAGTCTTTATAATTCAAAATTCAAATTCTTATGGATAATCAAAAATAGCACACACTGAAAGATCTTGACTGTTTACTGAGATCCTAAGCTCTGCATGTTTTGAATATGGGAAGTTATGAATATAAATGTTACATAAGCAAACCCTTTAAATAAGAAACTTTAAAACAAACAGGGGTTTCTGAACAGAACAGTAATTGTAAATATCTGCTCTAACCTACTGAAGGACCAGAAGAAAAAAAACAAAGTGGTTTTTACATCTTCAGTTTAGAGGCTTACGAGCATACATTGAGYTCTGGAATCAAAATTTCCATCAACTAGAGTTCCACTGCATTTATCCTTTTCTCTATGTTATCACACGACTTGTCTGAGCAGAGATATCACTGTACTTAAGATGTAGTTGTTTTGACTGACAGGAAAGGTGGAAGTGGTGTGCTTAGCACGCCAGTTAAAAAAGCCAAGCACAGCACTTGGTCTAAGAGACTTTCCACAAAGATAAAGTGAGCTGAATATAAGTGCCACTGCATATTTATGATTTATGTAGATGTTTTATTTCTAACAGCAATTGGTTCTCAAAGTGGAATAGGAAAGTCAGGCTGCTTTYGCTGTACATGTTTTGTGGTTCCAGCATATATCTAGAAAATCTTGCAAAAGTAACAGCACTGATCTGCGTGAGAGCTAACTGCAATCCATTGGTGCCACTCCTTTATAAATATTTGGACATTACTCCAGGCATGCATACATGCTGCAGGATATGCCATATGCRTGCTCTGACTCTCCTTTTAGGATATCCTGACATGTCTGCTGTAAATTTTGTAGAGTACAAGAACATTTATACGAGACATGTACTGCAATATGAAGCAATAAGACTACTGAAGGACCCTACAAGGATCAAGACAGCATATCTAATACTAACGCTTTCTCTTGACGTTGGATCAGCTGGGTTATGCATAATGCTCTAGATCACAAGAGTTTAAGAGGAAGATGTATGCAGGCAGAAAGATATAAATGATTKGCTGTCTGACATTATTCTACTACTTATTTTACAGTAATTCCTAAAAAGTCTCTWAAGGATGTACCAATCTGCTATTACAATGCTATCAGCTTGGCACAGAATTAAGATGTAATTCCAAGGAAGAATGAGAAAATGAACACTTTTACAACCCAAACAAGAGGATTTGGAAGAAAATTCTACTCTTGTTAGCACTTGGTAACTAGCAACATTGGTTGTGATTATCTTTGTGGCAATATTTTTTAGAAGCAGATAGAGACATTTTTTTTTCAAAGGAAAATAACATGTAGCAAGATCTCCAGTGCGGCTGGTGTGCGGCGATCCCAGCCAGGATGTGCTGTGGGGAAATGTGCTAGCATGGGGCAACACAAACCGTTTTGTTACAAGCCCAGGAAAAGGAAAGAGAGRAAAAGCAGATGGTCTCACACCACATCCAGACTTTGCAAATCCAGAGGACTACTACATATTCCCTGCTCTGCATACGGGCTGGATCTAAAAAAAAGGTCTGCACTGGAAGTGTTGAGGATTCACCCCGGATTTTCCTAAATACAACCAGGGAAACACAACCAGCCAAGTCCCAGTGCTTCAGCATGCTTTGGTTCAGGCCCCACTCAGGCATCAGAGGTTAGCTGCAAATTTCTTGCCTAGAGAGAASATTACCATTCCACCAAGACAACACATTATTAATATGGGAAAACAATAGGAATCCTGTAATCACTTCTGTTGATTATTGCTCATTTTAGAAGAACCTGTAGGAGCTAACCCTTTACGAGCTCTACTACTTCTACAGCCACTACCAGTGAGGAGAAGAAAATGATCAGTTTGCCCAGCTGTGGTTATGTTCTCTGATATGCTCATCAGCTGCATGGAAATATAAAGCATCTTGATTTCTGGTGCCTCATGACAGGAAAGGACAGAAAAACAAAAGTATTATAGCACTTCAAATTAGGTTTAATGGACATCCKGTGATATACTATACAGAGTATAAACATCTACCATCTCAGATCAATATTCAGTCCCTTTTCTTACTTGAGTCATTAATGCGGATGCAATGGCAGAATGGCAGCTTTGTTCTTGCAACTGCTGCGATGATCTCAGCTGTAAGACCAKAAGTTGTATTGTAAATTTGTAGTCTAAAAAATCAACACAACCTTGATTAATCCACAGTAGTTCCCCAAATATTCAGCTTGCCTTTGGCCTTTGGGTAGGACTTGCCTTTGACTCTCCTGTTCAGTTAAGTCAAGAACAGTAGAAGATATGGGGCTGCCTAGGACTGAACTGAAAAAATGGAGGAGCCATCAACAACAGTATCATAGAATCACAGAATCATTATAATTGGAAAAGACCTTCAAGATCATTGAGTCGAACCGTAAGCCCCTCCATACCCCACCTGCTAAACCTAAGATCTTCATCTGCACGTTGCTTGAACACTGCCAGAGATGGTGACTCCACCACMTCCCTGGGCAACCTGTTCCWGTGCTTGACTACTCTTTCCGTGTAGAAACTCCTCCTAATGTCTAACAGAACCTCCCCTGATGCAACTTGAGCAATGTGTTTATTCAAAAAAAATAGATCAAAACAGCTCTCTTATTAAGCAGTCATTCCATGCAAAAGGTCAGGATAAAACTTTACTTACAAAATAAAATCTGCAGATTGTATGGAAAATATTTAGTGGGATTAATAAAATAATTACTGTAGCTTTATTAATAGCTACAGTGAATAAAGATGTATCGTGTATTACCAAGTAAAAATGCTGCCAAAATCTGTATGATAAATACAGAGTCTGCCAGAGAATGGATTCAATGTTTGCTTTTTTTTTGCTTTGGTATTATAAAAGTGAAATAAGACGTGCATTATAAGCATTTCTTCATAGTTAGTACTGGAGTCATCTTAGACATCTTATCTGACACSAAATCTACTGACAAGACAGGTTAAAGTAACAGAAAGACTACAGCCCACACTGAATCATTGCATTTCACAACAAACTCATTTTTTATTAAGCTGGCTTTATCATGCCTCAATGCAATAATGTATCTCACTCAAAAGGAAAAAAACTTTTCTATTTGTTTGGTATCATTTAACTGGCTCACCACAGGCATTATCATACACAAAGGTCCAGAGAAACTGTGTTATATTGATCTACTTGTTTCACAATAAAGTCATGAAGAAATAAATCTCTCCCTGTCTACCCCTCTTCACCTGCTCAAATCCCCAAAACATTGATGTCTTAGAATAACAKTTTCTGATTTGGGGCTCTGTGAAGAAGCAAGGAATCGGGTAAAAATACATCCATAATCTCAGGCATAAGATACAAATACTGAGAACAAGTCAGAGTTTAACTGAGGTTATGTTTATATTTACATTATCCATACATATCATCTGCCTAGTCAGTTAACACATACTGACAGCAGCAGGTAAACTTCAGTCTCTGCATCCTAATCAATTTATTTTCTGGTCACACATCAACAGATCTTATACCATAAATAGCATTCTAAACTGCACAATGCATTTCCAGTATCCTGGAAATCAACCCTAGCAATTCATCTTATCAGCAAGAAAAGAAAGTTGKCTACTAAAATGTTATTCATGTAGGGAGAGCAGCAACTGATACATCTACTTGCTTATCATCTTAAAGCCTGTGCTTAAAAGTAGCCCAGCTTTCATATCAGTCTAAATATAGAGGTTGGCATAGATGAATGGGAGGAACTGCCCAAGTCACTGAGCCCAGTCTCCTCTGTCAAAATCAGTCATGTACTAGATGCCTACTACCTTTTAGACACCTTCCTCACTCAACGGCACTATTTATATCCAAGGAGAGATCTGCAGCACGACAGTTTTTCTTGTTGTCATCATGGTACTGGCACACAGAGATTGAACTAAATTCCTTTCAAAAGGATGCAGGAAAATATATATATCACATACATATTGGACATTTCACACTGTAACTCCATTTTCATAGGTGCTGGGGGGCTCCCGCGCATTATCACTCCACGCTTAGCAGTGCTTTAGTTAAGAGAGCTTTTTTAAAAATTTTTTGTTATTATTTAATTCATGACTCTTGTCACCATGAAAATTTTAATTCTTGCAACTAAAAACTGTAAGAACAAACTTCACCTTTGACTCAAAGTCTTTTTATTTTTTCATTTTTTTAGTTAACTTGCATTGGTTTAGTGTCTCCTTAGCACAGATTAGTAACAGCACTGTGAGGAGGAGGAGGAGCAGCTCAGTGCAGTCACAGTAGTTCAGTTTAACATTCATCAGTGAACTCATAGCATCAGCTCACAGCAAGACAGCCACTGTGACACTCAGTAGCTGAAGACCCTGCACCAACTTATCTTTTGATGACAGAGCCTTTTGTTCTACTTCTATTTAGAAGGATCCAATTTTATTCCTTTTAGGCAGCACATAGTGTGTAATTTCTCTTTCAGCTCTTCAGCTTTTCAAATTAATAACCCCCTGCTTCCTATTGTTTTCCCTTCAGTCCTTTTAAGTCTATCCTGCTGGACTTTAAAYACCTTTCAATAATCACCTTAAATTAGTTCAGTCTTAGTTTATGATGGATTTAAGCTCTAAGATTTTGCAAATGAATAAAAATATTTGATAAATGAAGCTGATTCACAATGGAAAMATCTATCAGCTGTCTTTACAATGAATAATTCTGACTTTTAAAGAATTCTACATTTCTCTACTGTTAGTTCCATTATTGCTGCTATTTCTATTGCTCTGTATGGCATAGTTTCCTTTCTACTATGAATAGTCTGCATTCTTTTGTTATTAGCAGCATGGCAATTAAGCAGTGCTATTAGCATTAGTAATTGTCTCACAGGATACATTCCAGGAGATGCCCTATGCAATGCAATGTAGAATTCTCTTCGTTTTCCATGCTGCATACATAGCTGAAGTCTCCTCTTCTTACAATACTAGCAAGGTTAATTCTTCTTTAGAAACATTCTAAAACAACATTTGTTTGTCGGAAGAAATGTCGTTGGTATTTTCAGATTTATGTGTTCCTATTTTTATGCCTGAAGTATGAAAAAAAAACTTAGTGAAATACTTCAATGGCACAGGAACTGAAAGCAGGATTTTTCTGAGATATTCCATTTTTTCTAAACTTAATCTTTAAAGAAAGATGTTCACTACATGTTTCCCAAATCTTACTTTATATTAAAGTTCCTCAGTGTTTTCTGGAGTGAGGTAGCAGATGAGGGGCTTGCTATTTCATTTTYTGCATGTGGAAACAAGAGTGAAAGCAATATTCCCACTGAGCACAATAAGAAGCAGTCAGGGAACAGACGAAACTCGGTCAAGTTTGGCTTCAACATATCGTCATGAACATGGATGGCCAAATTTACCTGAACGCACTCCCACAATCAGTACYACAGCTGGTTTTGTGAACGAACTCTTCCTTCAAGCACAGCAGTAGCAGCCATTCCCCACCTCGTGACTTCCTTGCAAGAACCAGTATGGTTGTTCTGACAGAACTTGCCAAAAGTGGCTCATGGACACTCAGCCTGTCTTTCAGAGCTCTTCATCATCCAGAAATGGTGAGAAAGACAYGAATTTTTACCATTTATCTTTAGTTCTAGAGCTCTTTTAAAAGCTTTCAATTAAAATTGAGGAGATGGAGAATCCTTGCACTCAAACAGTGAATTTTGCTTAGAACTATATAAATGCTTTTATTTCCTTTGGCTAATCATCATTTTCTGTCCAGTTCAAGAATCAGTATTTTTGGATTCACCACAGTTGGGGCTTAGTCTTGCACTCCAGTTTCCTACTTAAAAATGGGTTTATTTCACAAGAATAGCAATTAATAATTCCTCCCATCGCTCCTTCTTCTCCATAGCTCACATCTCCAAAAAAAAAAAGACCAGGCTAATGTATCACAGAAAAACAATAACTATTTGTTTGTTTGTTTTTTTTTTCCAGGAAAAGAAAGATAAAGCAAGTCCCTACTTCTCAATCTGTAAGCAATTCATAAACTAATGCAGTAACAAAATACAATGTATACTTAGATAATTTAAACTTTTATGCTGTTAAGTCATTGTACTTGTCACTGTTCTTTATAACACTATACGTCTACTCCAGAGATGCATGTCTCTGAAGATGTAAGTGGGTGTTTGCACTAAAAATACAACCACAATTAAGTATCTGTGTGTGTATACACTGTACCGTGAGAAATGCATCTCCTCAAAATGAGAGCCCAGAAGCTAGCAAAAATTAACTAGTTTATATGTACCCCAATTGGAAAATACATAAATACATTATGTAAACAAAGTACATAGGCACTTGCAGGCTTTGCTGAGCCTGGGTACTCAGGTTAAATAGGGTACTATTTATCTAAGATGTTGTCACCAGTGATTAGAATTTCTTAGAAATCTCATAGAGATAGTGTGTTTTATAATACAGTGCTTAAATTAAGAAATCTATTTAAGTATCTCTTTCATTAYTGTCACAGAGGATTCTTGCAAATTGTGAACAGCACAAGTTTGTTATGATTGTCTTTAAAGTCAAGATAAGTTAATAGTCGCAGTCCAGGGTGTTAGACTAGCTAACCTCAATCCTATGAAGATGTGAATTAATGATCAAATGTAACCTTAAAATGTAAATAAATGTGGCTCTCACTTAAAATGTAACTATTTCTTTGCAAATATTTTCTGAAGAAAAACAACACAGAGAGCTGTTTTTTCTCAGTTGTGCCCTTTATTCACTTTATTGCTAGACTTCAGTGCGGTTGCACTGAATCAGCCCACAGAGCCTAAGGGAGTTTTGCCAAGTGTAAACCCTCAGAGCAGGGCTGTCAAGTAAAGGCAAATAGTTGAAGGGTATCAAAGCAGCTTTCTATCAAGTTCTGCTGCTTAGACAGTATAAAAGCAGYAATGCAGTTTGCTTTTCCCAAGCTAAACTTTTCCTTTTCCAATCTCACCACCACCATCCCAATTCCCTATCTTTTGATTGATACCTTTTTCTCAACAACCAAAATTACAGGGTTGGGGGGAGGTAACTTAGGATGGCTGCTTTTTACTTCTTTAGGATTGCAAAATGATTGAAACTCAACTTTCTGCTTCCAGACAAGCCATCCCCAAAAGTACTATTAAAATGAAAAACTAGAATCAAAAAAATGAAATTAAGTGTCTTATAAAGTAGTTGTGGCCTTTTCTGTATTATTTCTGAATAATTTGACTGGAACATCTGTGGATTAAGGCTTTCTAGAGAGAAGCAGTTTAGTCTTGCTTTGTTTAGAGTAAGAATATGTAATTTTTAAACTTTTTTTATTTTAAAAAAAGATCTATTTCTGCCTCAGAATTGCATGTTTTTCTGACCTCATCTTTTCTGTTTGAACACACCACAGTTGAAAAAAAAAACAGATGCAAATGTCAGACTTGGGAACAGATCTGAATGGCAGCACTGGAATAGTAATTTTTTTAATCTGAAAGTATGAAGAAAAAGAAATTACTACAAAAAAGTGTGCTTTTATTTTCCACTATTCATTTCATTCTTTGTCAATAGAGTTTTTGTCCCTTTGAYGACGTTATATTGATACTTGTATTAAGACAGTGACTATATGTCTGAGATAGTTCAAAATTCTTATCTTTTATCCCTTTTTGGGAAAACTCGCTTTTACTCATATTAAACATGACATTTTTTATAGAAGAATTGATATTTCTGCATGTATGCAGTATATGATGTTTTATATTAAGATATTTATGTTTGTAAAGTCATTTTCTTTCCTTTGCCATGTTTTAAGAGCAGCATTGCACAAATCAGAGTGTGCAAAGGTCTACTATTAGAGTAGCAGTGATTCTGATGACAACCTTCATGAGAGGCTACACAATCAAATCGACTGTTTCCCCTTGATTTCAGTAAGCTATGTAATAAGGACTTGATATTGAAATTTCATGCCTTTTCTACCATTCTCATTACTAATGCAGGAGTCACCACACTGAAACTGGAGTGACTCAATAGATGTAACCATTCCAGAAAACTCATTGCCYGCACGCCACTTGCAATTAATGATAGCTGAAGGAATAAGGTAGAAACTTTTGTATGAAGAAAAGACCAAAGATGAAAAACTAGATTCTGATTCTTTCATCCTTCTTGTAAACAACTGCAAGTACTGCTGAATGTGCTACAGGTTGTTCCAAGCTATTGACAACTCGTCAGATACACCAGAACTCATTAAAAAAAAAAMCAAAAAACTTCCACTTTCAATTCCAGGTTCAATTTCAATTAAAATCATCCTCTGTTTATTTACCACTCATGTATTTTCTTAAAGAAACAAATAAGAAGCTCTTATTCTCATTTTTATGTTGCCCTGTTTTTCTCTCTTTGCTCACATCAGTATTTTCTCTCTTCCTCCTCATCACCCTCCAAGAAACAGTCTTTCAAGACTAAACATAAACTGGATAAACTAATATGATTTGGAAGAAAATGAGTGCTAAACTTTTTCCTCTCAATGAAGATTTATTTTTCAGTGACATAATTAATATCAGCAACCCAAAGGAGAATCCCATGTGGTCAGTGGATGGGCACAGGGGAACTCACAGTGGAAATGGCAAATAATACCAAAACGATTTGAAAGCTCGCATTTCATCTGTCCTGTTTTAAAGATCGATTCATGTATGATTTCCTTCCCTAGCCCTCAAACTTTGCATACATCCAAGCAACAATGACTGAAATGTGAAAGCAGAGAGCCCCATGGAAGCACATTCATGACCTCATGATACCACCCTCTAGCCACTATACTGGCTAGAAAGTGTCGTGGCTAGCAAACCATCCTGTTTAGATGGATAACAGCACTGCAGAAAAAATAAGCAGAGTGTCTCCTAGAGGGCTKTTTCTTCTTTCTAGCATGGTTTTCATGTTGTAAAATATAATCCTCAATATCACTCCAATATGCTTTCTTAATCCCTCCAAATCAAATAAGAGAAGTGTCCAACAGAACACACACAGATATTCAATTAAAAATTCCCAAATTAGTGGTTGCTGGTAGTTCCTTTTCCCATTATTTTTGCTAATTTGTTGAAATTAATGAAATGAACTTGTGCTTACTTGAGAACAATTATATAGTTAGATGGGAATGGAAAATATAGAACAATGGGATATATAGGTAAGCTTTGCTTTAATTTGACATCATTGCTCTTGAACATCCTTATTCCTGAGTTCAAGGAGTTTGAATTCAGATCACTTTGGTCAATCTGAATTTCCCAAATTTCTGAAGAGAATTAGGAGAGTTAGGAAATTCATCAGCTACACAAAAAAAAAAAAAATAATTTTTGATGAGTAAGAGTCACCTCAATTCATCATTAAAGTCACAGGGTCTTTTTCATCCCCCTAGTATACAGACAACAGTCTAGAGACTTCCACACTCGTATCAGTGCATTTGAKCTCATTAACAAAGCACAAATGCTGAACTTGTGATATTAAAGTCACTTTCACAGSAACACTCCTGGCATCATCAGGGCCCTCCTGGCACACTGAAAACTGAATGAAACGCAAGGCTGAGATAATGGTCTTCTGCCATTCAAATATAGGGCTTCTTTCGGTACTATCTTAAAGGASAGCAAACTCTATACCTTCAGTTAGCATACTGACAGATCCTTGTTCTCCATTAATTTTTTCTTTGGAAAAAAACAAAGCAGCCAACCAAAAAAACAAACAGAAAAAAACTTAAATATGGCAGTTCTTTACAGTTTCCTAGTAGACCTCAAATTGCCACTTTAAACAGAGTATTACATCATAACAGAGTATTAAATACCATACATTATTATTTCCATTTCTAATATCATTCARTCATACAGTTTACCTAAATAATGGATCACATCTTCAAATGTTTTAGTGCAACAGGACTCAATATATCTCTAATAAGAAACAAGGATACAAAATATCCAAGTCTTYAAGCAGCACCTTATTTGAAGCTTCCCTATTTACTTCTGATGCGCTCTGCTCACTAAACAACACTAATAGTAAACTGACATTCAAAACACAAGTTACATTTTTAGTTAACAAACTTAAGAAAACAATGAAAGAAAGTGATCGTGAATGCTGAAAATACTAGTTAAAAAAGAAAAAAACAACAACAACAACAAACTCCTTCCTACTTCCTCCCCCAGTTTTCCAAGAAGTCCAGACTCTGAGGAAATCTAGAAAATATTTTTCTAGGATGCTCCACAGAATAAATCATAAAACTAATCAGAAARTCCTGGACTAGGAGTTGTTATGCTTTCTTTATAGTCAAGCCAATTAACCAGTCTGCTCCTATCACAGCATTTCAAGCATTATATATTAGTAAGCTACCTACACCACAGCAGCAGCCTTGTAACAGCAAAGGGTRAAGAGGACCAAAAAGGGAAAAAAATTAGTAACACATTGAACACATACTCTGTTTCCCATAGCGGCTCCTCTCCCTTCCACAGAACTGCACTCCTTGTGCCATCAACCAAACTTCCTTATTTCTCACCAGCATACAACATTACTACTCTAACCTGTCTGCCTTCACAAAAGTGTGCATACGTTTTTTCTCCACAAGTCTTGTAACACTTTCTACTCACACCAACAAATTCTGAATAGTCTGTTAAAAGACCAGGTGCTTCTTGCAACATCTAATAGCCACCAACAGCGCAAGGAGCAACTAACACCACACAGAACTCTGTTTTGATGCTTTGATTCATAATGCTGTTATCTTGAAGAAGAAATGGCTAGTTGAATAGAGAAGATGAGAAATGGAGGGAAAAAAATAATGCAGGAAGGTAATGATCTGCCACCCATGTTTTATCAGACTGTGAGAACCTCACAATTGAAGTAAGTGGAGTGAAACTCTGAGCTATCATTGACATACCAGGGACATGGCGAGAAGACATCGCAATTGTGGTATGCATTGCCTTTCCTTCTATCGAACCTACCCTTTACACTAACATCTCACCCTCCTATTTTTCTTCATTTTCAGCTATAATTTATCAAAGGATAAATGCTTTAAATCATTTGGTTATAAACCTATAATCTCTTAGTTTTTCTAATCTGTCTCACATTTACAAAGCAGTACAACTCATCTTTTTTGCCTTCTTCCTTTTAAATAAGTTCCTTTCACAAGAGACCTAGCAAGTATTGTTGGTAGAAGGTAACAGGAGAGCTAAAGAGGATAATAGATCATCCCGCTCTCAGTTAGGTGTCAGTAGAGAAGATTGATCCAGATAACCATATTAATGTGAGGTTTCTCTTCGGTTGCYTACAATGTGTTCGGTAATTTCTATATCAGCTGAGAGACTCAGCGTTCAGAAAGTATCCCTCGCTTCCTTAATATGCTTTTGAGAAACGTGCCAAAAACTGCTCAGCAAAATGGACTTGCTACAAAGGAGTCTACACAGCAGCTGAGAAAAAAAGGGAATGAAACTTTGCTGATGATGCTGTCACAGACTCCACAGCTGCTGCTACTCCCCCCAGGACCACAATGCAGGGATTCACACTGGTGGATACTGAGAGCTGAAATTCTACCTGCCTTGCTCCACATTTTCTGTTTTGTGTTGTCCACTTTTCTCATTACCCTGTATAACAGCCTTCTGCAGAGTGGGTGAAATATCACATAGCTTTTATAGGCACCTTTCTCGACTACTTGTATTCCCTCTGTACTGCAAATACTGGAATTGCCTCACCTTCAGTTGCAGCTTGTTGAGTACACAGAAGAGATCATTGTTTCACAGATTTGTGCTTGGTATAGTATAAAGCACAGTGGGAACTATAAATACATAAACAGCAATACGAGCTCCACCTATTTATCTTTGTCTACTACCAAACTAAAGACAACTATCTTTGGTTTTGCATCACAATTATAGGAAGACTCAAACAGTATAATTAAGTAGAGAGAATTCTGGTCCTACAGATATAATTGTAAATATTTAGTCATTTTTTTTTTTTTTATTTTAGTCTAAAACATAAGTTCCTGATGCAACAGTTGTGGTAACCTAGGCAATGCAACAGCATGAGGAACTCGGCATTACACTGTGGGAGCAAGATAATAACTTTATGCAAAATGATACTCATTGTTCGTTTTTCTAAAGAGCAAAATCATTAAAAGTACAGCATAAGTGCTCTGTAATTAGAACCTAAGTCATTTCCCCTGTTAAAAATACGTTCTAATTGCTTTAAGTGAAAACACATCATTATAACTTCCCTTGAAAGGGGAACTAATAAATAGATTAGTAAAATCCTACAGCCAGYACATTAAATCATGTTTATTCATTCAGCTGCAACTACAACATGCAAAGTACATCTTCTTGTGGAAAGACACAATCAGGGAGAATGGCTGGCTCACGGGATTAGCCACGGGACACTGAGTTTTCCACAGGTAGCTTGGTGGGGTGAATCCTGCCCAGCTTGCTGCTGCCTRAAGCTTATCACCATCTGCTGCCTGTTCACTGTCCTACAGCAAATGAATTGGTTGCCTTTGCCCAGTTCCATGTTCACGGGGGCCCCGCGCTAGAGCAGCTGGCAGGAATGAGCACACCTTTTAGCAACATCAGCAAAAATGCAGGAGATAGAAGAAGTGCAACAAAGATGTGTATCTAGTACAAAACGAGCAGTTCACCGAGATAGATAGAAGTAGTGCAACAAAGATGTATATCTAGCACAAAACGAGCAGTTCACCAGATTATAAATTACACTTTGGGAAGGAGCAGGATTGCAGGGGATGAGCATTATCTAAATGCTTTTATTTGCTTGTGCCAGAACGTCTATGACTACACTTTTGTGTACAATTTTCAATGTCCAGTTTTGCTGTATTCAAAAATCCAAAGGAAGCAAAATGGCAATCCCACTTTTTCCCTCTGACAGCTTAGGTTTCCCACTAAGAAAAGGGAATTATATTAAAGAAGAATTTCTATACTTAAAATCCAGTTACTATAATTAGTTTGGCTATACTCAGGATCTGGGAGAACTGTTATAGTGTCCACAACATATCTCAGTTTCGATGATCTCTGAGCAGCTGAGCAGGAAATCATTGTACATGGGAAGGGAAGAAACATGAAGCTTATATCTTAATTTGTCTAGGCGCATATTGCTACCCATCAGGTGAACTGGCCCGGTTCCCTCCTTTGGTCATCTCTGAATAATCTTGGCTACAGCTACATTACATGAAAGGAGCAATGATTCATACAAACGGCAAACTAACAACCTGACAGGATAATTACAGTGTATAAGCACTTYGTAGTTACTGAATCTGAATTATAGTAATATTAGCTATGAAATTAAAAGGATAATGAGTAACTGCCATGTGTTTCACTCCCCAGTAATGAGTCACTAGTTAATCTAGTTATTTCTAGTCACAGTCAATATGCTAGATACTGTAAAAGCTTTTTAGGAATTCTTTTTATTTCAATAATTGTTTTTGGTCTAGAGCAGCTAAAAAATTGAGTTCTTTTTATGATACATAACAAAAATTTAAAGTAAATAACCTGAGATCTCTCACTTTCCAAATATATATATTTAGATTTAATTAGTACTGGTGATGCACTGTCTCTTTCTCATTTAAGTCGTAGTTCAGCTGTTTGTCCATAGCGCAAATCTTTAAGACTGCCAGGTGAACTCCCACAATAATTCCCACAGTAATTGTTTATTTTTGAAGGAGGCTGACAGAAACTTCCCAACTGGCCTCTGTTTCCTGCAGGTGTCAYGTAAGATTATTAGCAATGGAAGAGTTCAGCAACTCACTGAACTCCTGTGATCCCCACTAAAAGAAACATGGAAACAAAACCTGCCAAATTTGAGTCTTCCCATTTTTAAAAATACTAAATCTGACGGTATTATTCATGCGATTTATTTGAAAATTAAAAATGTTTGAAAAATCTTCTGTCTCTTGCATAAGGAGATGATGAATCTCCTTATTGTCTTGAATAAGGASTGTGAACTGCTTTCAAGTCGATGGTCAAGCTTCCATCTATTTGAGAAGATCAGGATCAAGACCTTACTATTTGCAGGCAAAGATATACTGAAACTTGGTAAGAAATCTTAATCCTCTAGRAGTTTTAGTCCTCCCAAAGTCCGAGTTTCTTCAAGAGGAAAGATGGTCATCTGTCTCAGGCATTAATGGGAATCAGCTTGTTCTTCAGATCCACGTCCTCTTGGATGATAAATGACTGCTATTAGGACTCCTCTTTCTCATGACACAAAGGAAGAAACTCTTTACTGAAAGGTGAAAAATGTGAATTTAGACAGGACGAAAAGCCCCCATGCTAAATTCTACGAGAATACAATTGAAYACTGAATTTCACATATATTTGATATATGTTATTAAATAATAGTATGCAAATAATAAAAATAATGTTGTATATATACAGACAGTAAAATGCATTAAAATGCTGTTGATTTGCCTGATCTGAAATCAGACTTATTCTGTCTTGTGCTTAGCTCAGGATGAAATAAAAATATGAGTAAATATCTATGTATAATCCTTAAGCATTATGGAAGAGTACATAAAATTTGTACTTTAACAAATACAAATTTAAAACAACAACCCCAACGACAAACCCAAGATTAAAGCATAATAATAATAATAATAATAATAATAATAATAATAATAATAATAATATAAACTATAGTGGCTGTTAGTTAGCTATCTCATTAGTAAAAATAAAAAGCAGAGAAGGCACCCTGCTTGCTTTAGCAATTTGATTTACTCGGACCTGGCGTAACTATTGCATATGTTACACATCACCTTTACAGCAAAAAGGTTCTCTCTCCAACAGCACTTTGTATTCATGGCCTTTCCTTTCCTGCTATAAATGAATACAATGTTTCCTCTGTATATTTTTCCCTTTCTCTTTGACACATTATCAGATTAGAAATATATTAAAGATTAAGTGAATAATATTGAATAGTTTCAATAACTGAAAAAAGAAAACAATCTGTATTTCCTGCTTTGTTTCAGACAATGGAACTTTTGCAGMTACAGGGAAGGTTCCTGTGGGTACCAGCACTCTGTGCGCCACACATCTCCTCTTTCTCACGTACATATATCTGCACAGCAGATCTCCTGCTGGACAGAAGCAGACTCATTTAGCCTAACTGGGATTGACTACAAAAAGCAGACAGAGCAGTATAAATATATGCCGATTCAAACTTTCACCTAACATGCACAAATTTCTTCATAGTTCAAATAGACCCCCCTTCAACATGCCTGAAGTTGTAGGGCCCTCTGAAGAAAGCTGACACTCAGTTCACGCTCTGAAAGACAACTCCTGAGTCTGGCTTTGACAACTGCTCTGGGGTGTAAGTTCTTGCACAGATACTTGTTACACTTCCTCACGTGGTAGAATTCCGACACGGGTCTGAAATTACTTACATCTAACAGGTTTCATATTTTTGCCATGTATTTATACGCATCTTGGAAAAGAAAGCACAACACTAAGTATACAAGGAACTCCTCTGCACTYTACAAATTGGGTGTAACTAAAAGAAGAATATTCTAGACATTGAATATTGAATACCATCAGAGGAGCTTTAATTACATGTTTTCTTAAAGTTTAATCAGTACACTATTAAGACAAAATTGAAGTGTTATAATTAAGATAGAGCACTTTCTTGATTAAGAAGAAATGAATTATTTACTAGTTAGCAAATATTCAAATACTGCTATTAACATAGTATTTTAGAATCAAGAATCATTAAAAGAAAAAGTCTATCACATGAGAGTACTAACGGATGGATCTGACTAATGTCATCACAGAATTTAATTTTAAAATTCAGATGACAACGTATATTTTTAGGCAATATATCCTTAAGAGAACCAAAAGCATAGAAAGCTAAAAATACAAACATAGAAAACTGAGAAAAAAAATAAAAAGTAAATATTTCAAAGAAAATTTTAATTTGTATCCATTTCTGACTAATATATATTTKTCACCTCAATTTTGGTCAGCATTTCAGAAAAATAAAGAATTCTAGAGCWGTGACATAAAATACAGAACAGCTGCACCAGTGATGAACAATTTTCTGAAAGGCAATTATAGCAGGAAAAAAAAAAAAAGAGAGAGCAGGAGCAGGTAATAGAGAAATGATGAAGACCTTTCATAGTCAAAGCTTTCTCTTTTTTTTTTTTTTTAATAAATAAATAAATTCACCAAGATATGGTAACATTTTGACAGCTTTGAATCCYGATCAGGTATATTCATCCTCAGTAGCCAACATAAATTGTTTGGAGCAGGTGCCTCAGCCTTCTCTTAGAGCAATTGAGAGTAGCTAGGGCAAAGGAGGTTTCACATAGAAAAATTRCATTTTACATTGTAAGGGCCACTAGCTTGTAGTTTGCTTTGTGATTAAATGGCACAGGCACCACTATAATGAGGCAGTCTATCAAAGTCTTCTACCTGGTTGTTTACACTCCATGAGACTGTATGAATGAAGGTTTTTAAAGTTTTCATTAAGTCTTTGGCTGCTGCGCATGCAGAAACACAAAGTCAATTATTTTGAAGTTACACAGGCTTTTATTCTTTTTATCTTCTTTGAAAGCCTTACTGGTGCTGCTTATGCTTAACTAAACAGCAGAAATAGGGACACTCCTACCTTTTGAATGATGTCGGTTACAATTATCCTATTTATATATTCTTATGTGTCGGCATCATCATCTTAATTGGAACTGTCAATTGCAGCAGTAAATTCTGTATAAAAAAAAAGCTGTCCAAGTTTGAAATGAAATTAAATGGATTTTTTAAAATTAAAACAAAGCTGCCAGAGAGCTGGGGGATGGAGGGTATTCTCTTTTTCTTTAGAATGAAAGAGAACAACACAGATATGCCAGTATTAAAAGCCTAGAAATTTATTTAGCTTCTTTTATTCCTTCCTCCTTTTTAGTGCACCATTCTGCTGTTATTATTTTGTTGCCTCTGTTTCTCCGTTTCTTCTTTTTCTATTCTAAAGCCTTGTAAACACTTTCATGCAGAAAATTTCATTTACTTGAAGGACTGATTTAACAAACCTGCTGCAACATTTGAAGAACTAATTACCAGAGAAAAAAATGTCATGAATTCCAAGAACTGTGATCCAAATTAATCATGTTTTCCTCAATGTAGGCTATTCATCCTGAATCACAAGTTCTCTACAATGTACAAGGTACCTGTGGTCCTGTATTCTTTGGGGAAATCTGTGACTTTTTGATCTTTGTACATAGCTTCAATATTAAAAGTTATCATGTTGTTACTATAATTTTTTTTTTCTCAAATAAAAAAAGTTATTAAGAGAGGCATTTTTAAAAAAAACATAAAAATAATTTTCAGGATGTAAAACAGAACAATACAATTTTTGCATCACATATTTCAATAGGTTTATCTTAGCATTGTTCATATCTGGTTATGAACAAAGGAGGCCCTTCATTAGGAAAGTTGGGTTCTCAAAAAGGCAAATTCCAATGCACTGAATATTGGAAAAATGACTTCATAAAACTAACTTCTTATATCAGGAACCAAATACATACATCATCTCCAAAAGTTGCAAAATAGTTTTCTGCAATATTGCTGTCTTTCAACACAAATAAAATTCCAATAACCAAGGTCTGTTGCAACTTAAAAATTATCTATTACACTCTGCCTGAGAGGAAAAAACCCAATACCKAGCTAAGATATATATTTATTGTTTCCACTATCTTTTCCTATCTTATGCACTAGATGAAGGTCTTTCAGATAGGAGAAAGCACAAAAATTATCCTCAGCCCATATTTAATTCATTTCTCTCACAGTATGAAAGTACAAATCAATTTTCCTGAGCTTTTCTAAAGGATCAATTTGGGGCACAGACAAAGAATAGAAACATTTATTTGAAATGTAAATTGTTCTGCAAAGGTTGTGCAACTGAAAATAGGCATGCGAGTAGAAGTTCAAACTTTGATATCACTGCAGTTCATATCATTAGTGTCCCTCTGTCAGAAAACTTGTCATTACCCATATAATGAAATCGTATTTCAAAAGAAACGCGGTACATGACTTTACAGCACATCCTGGTACTAGACTGTAAATACAGGAAGAAAACAACTTGCACTAGATAAAATACTATAAGTATATTTAGTTAAGTATAGAATGTATGAAGTTAATTAAATTTCAAATACTTATTTTGATTCCAACAAGTTGGAACTCTCAATATTTGATGATGGCTGTTAAGGAGATTAAAGTAATTGTAATGTTAAGGCAACCATGGCATGAAAAGGAATACCATGGGATGGATAACAGTTGAGTCAAGGAGACAACACAAGGGTGGGAGCCCCCGTTCAATCCTCGCGAAGGAGGACGGTCATGGGCAGAGCTCTGCAAGGGCCGGCACAGCTCGGCAGCCCCAAGTGCCCGTCCTCAGGGTAGGCCGGGGGTGCAGGACTCGTAGCTGGCATTTCTGAGGAACCGGCCTCACAAAGTGGCCACRATGAAAGGGCAATTGCATGCCATAACTCAACACAGAAGCGCAGCAAACAACGTATTTGCATGAGCGGGCCCACCTAGCACAGGAAATGGATAGTTTTGAGCTGCAGCAAGGGTACGGAAACAACACTTTGGTGCTAGGTCGCACTCACAAGAGTAAGATGAGTCCTAAGAGAGAGAGAGAGAACAAAACAGAGAGCACCTTAAATGTCCTGTGCAAAACCATGGTTCACCCATATGTGAGAGACCTCCCACTCCCGTTCAGGAAAAAGTGTAAGAAGGTTCAGAGCAGGGCAGCAGAAACCATCTCTAAGGTGCGACACAGCTTCTGCAGAGGACATAGCGAGGACCCAGAGAAGCAACAGTGTGGCCAGGGGCATGGATACCTAAAGCAGAGGTCACCAAAACTGTAAGGGGAGTAAGAGGCAGTAAACTGCCTCTGCCAACTGAGGCTGAGAAACCAGGAGTACTGTGAGAAGACAGCAGGATCCAGGTTCAAACCTGACACAGGAGGTGTTTTGTCTGATGGTGGGAAAGTAAGGGCACAAATTTTACACAAAGGTTTTGTGGGTGACCAAAGTCAGCAGGCGTTGAAGCGAGGGCCACACAAGTGCTGGAGGAGGTACCTGTTAAGGCGAACCAATCAGACTCAAAAGCCTTGGGAAAGCTCATGAGATAGGAACAGCCACACGTGTTTGGTTTGCTTTTACTGATCACATCAGCTCATGGATACCGATGGAGAAATACCGCTGAGTTAGACTGACTTTTCACTCTTACAACCCATAAATAACCACCCACATGTTCACAGATTAAGTTTATAGCCAAGCAGTCACATCTTGGTTGCCACCAAAATCAACGGCTAAGTTTTCTGTCAACGACAATTCAAAACTAGCAGCATCCAGTTTTCCGCAGTCCTTTAGCTTTTCTTCAAACACTTGTTTGGGTTGAATGTTACCTTTTACAAAATTCGACAAGATTGTATACAAGGATATGGAAGAGAAAGCAGAGTCCCTCTCAGAGTGACTTGCCTTTTCCAGCTGCTAAAGAGCAGCATTACTCATCTTGTATGTTCTCAACTGAAAGGCAGTGATAACCCCCGAGCACTTTCCAGGAGGTAAATATCTTTGTTTGCAAATTCTCCAGGCATCAAAAATTAAACTGTCAGCTTTGACACTGCCTGAACTTTACAAATCTTCTCAAATATCTTTCAAAAGCAAGCTGGAAGGCATAACACATAAAAGGTAATATCACACAATGACAAAAAAAGGCAATACATATAGTCCTCTCTTTAGGAGTGTCATTAAAAGCAGATTCGGCTAAGTGCTTACATGCCTAAAGAAAAGCTTTGATGTAACAGCTTTGCATAAATCTAGACCTGTGACCTGAAAAACACTGTAAACCTTCTAGTCCTGGAGGAAAAAAATCGATCTTAAAATAGCAAAATATAATGACTAGAAGGCTGTTTCTAAACAAGTAAGATAAACATCAGGGAGGTGTTAGGAATAGTTGATATTGTTGAGATGAACTCCCAAGGTCCATTTTAGTTTCCATGATGCAATAAGTCTAAAACCAGAACCAACTCTTTGCCTTGTTCATGGCTGAGTAAAATTAGCAACTAGGCCTTCTGCTCCTTCTTAACCCTCACTTTATCACAGAATCACAGAATGGTTGAGGTTGGAAAGGAGCTCTAGAGATCATCTAGTCCAACTCCCCTTCTCTGGCAGGGACACCCAGAGCACGGGGCACAGGGTGGCATGCAGGCGGGTTGGAAGATCTCCAGAGATGGAGACTCCACAGCCTCTCTGGGCAGTCTGTGCCAGGGCTCTGTAACCCTCACAGGAAAGAAGTTCTTCCTCACAGGGAGATGGAACTTCCCATGTTTCAACTTGCACCCATTACCCCTTGTACTATCACTGGCCACCACTGAGGATGATAGCACCTATGACCCAACTGGAGATCCATGTCTGGACTATAAAGAATCGTTTTTCTCAAGAGATTACTATAGAAAAGTTTATCACATTTCTTTTTTTCTATTTCCTTCTTTTTTTTTCTAAAAATACTGAATGCTGCTCCATTGTAGTTGTTAAGCTATGTTTCTAAATAATTATTCAGAGAGAAAGAATATCCTTCTGCAGTGTTTTCCACACTGTGCCCTTATGATTGTTCCTCAGTCATCATATTTGGGAATCAATTCCTCATTGCCTAAGCCTCTCCAGGAAAAGCCAGTGAACCTAACTCAGAAGTCTGGCATTTCACTTCTGAAGCTAGAGATGAAGGCAGAGTTGAAATGCTACTTTTCAATCATTAGAACTTGCATTGATGTAGCTATAAAAACATGCTAATTTTTTAATCTCACAGGATTTTCAGGTATTTACAAATCAAGCTGCATATAAGTATTACTATCTGATGCAAAGCCTATCTGAAAAAACTCCTCATATCAAAAGACTAACAACAATCGTAACTGCTTACTGAGAACATAAAACAAACATCACAGGAAAAGGGAAAGTAAAAATCAATTGAGTAAATTTTTTACAGAGAGAAAAAATCAAATAATTTGATTTTTCACTTTTTCATTTCATCATCATTATATTTTAGTTGTTATCACAATACATTAAAAACCTGCTTGTGGCGGTCAGACTCTCTTCTGACAGAATATGCCATGCAAATTCCAAATCTGAGAAAAGTTGGCATGTGGTTTTTTTCATATGTGTTTTTCCATATAACAGATGAAATATTGAACTTCTGTAGCCTCTTTTTTATTTTTGTTAGAAATGACATAACTAAAACTTACAGACAGCTATTGCAGCTGTCTAGAAAGTCTTCTATAGAACAAAACACTGGTGATGCTTGATTTGGAGAGGAGATAAGAACATGTGTGGAGTAAAAACTGTTCCACTGGCATATTTTTAACACTGTAATTTGCTACAGATTTTCAAATGTTTCTGTGTTAAAGATCAAGGCCAGAAAAAGTATGTTTTTGTATGTTGTTTTCTTTTGGAGACTTCTTTTCTTAAGGTTAAAGTTTATTGTTTGTTTGTAAAGGTTTAACAGGCAGCAAACATCCCATATGAGACAATTAGATTTTGTGTACGAATTTCTATAAAATAACATGTTCAGAAGGTTGGCACGATATAATTTCCATAGCAAAATTGAAAAAGTCAGTTGGCTTACAAGCTTAACATTGGCAGAAATGCATAGCCCTAAAACAGCAGCTTCAGCAAAACTGTTAATTGATCAAGAATCTTTTCACTACTAATAGCTGAAACTAAGCATCAGCCTGAGTGACCAGTCATGAATTTCCATTAAGACTAATTGGAAAAATAATTAATAAAAATATATAACAAAAGCAATGTGACCAGTCAGGTATGAAAACAATACTCTTACTGTATTTAACAGAGAAGTTTGGTATTCATTATATATGCAAAATACTTTAAATGATGTTAGTTCTCCAGTGTAGGCAAGGAATAAGAAAAATGTTCTGGTTGTTTATGAACATGATTTAAAAAACATAAAAAATGAGTATATTTTATTATCTGTTCGACCTTTTTTATGTCTGTTTTGTTAATGTATTATATAATAAAATTATACAATTTATATTAGTGCAAGATTTTCAATGCTCTATTTATCATAAATCTTCACTTTTAGTCTCTATTATAAACACCACTAATAACTTTTTCTCTTCTCATTTTATCCTTAAAATTTMAAAATATTAGCCTTATTTTCCTATAATTACTCAATGAAAGTTTTTAYACAATGCTTGTAAATGTACAGAGTAAAAATCAATCACAAACATATTTGCAGCAGAAATTACAATCCACCTGCCAAGCTGTTGCTTTCAAAGTTCTCAGCTGGCAAAGCTGGAAACAAGCGTTCTTAGGGAGAATGCAGACAAATGCTAACTGTGCTGCAGTGTAAAAGTCCTCTTTATGCTAATTATACAGAGCTTACAAGGGAGTAGCTCTTATGCCAGRCCTCCCTAGTGAAATAAATATCATTCCTCCTAATTTCCAGATGTTCCCTATTATTTCTGTTTCCAAGAGTAAAATCAACATCCTTATAAAACACTGATATAATTAAAATCACATAGCATGCCGTGTCACTTCTGCTATCAGAAACAACCTGAGGGCTTGTCCCAGTGATTTATGCTTGTAAAGGAAAGAGAAGAGTCTAATTCTGTATGTAAACATCTTCAGCTATGCCACAGTCAGTATATACCTGCTCAGTCTTTTTCCTATGCACTACAGAAAGGGTTAAATGGAAACGCAGTATCAAAGGAAAGTAAATAACAAAGAAATTATCCCTTTTTATCCTTTTTTTTTTCCCCTCTTTTTTCCCCATAGAAAGGAAATATGGATCCTATTCTAAAACTTTTAGGCTATATCTCCATTAGCAAGCAAAGAAACTCTAAAAGATCAAGTGTGCAGAAGAAATGGATGGTGCTAAAGAACCAGTACTCRCATTATATGCATTAAATTTCAGACTATCTCATGCCCTGTTGTGCTGATCAAGTGTCTCTTAAATATTGGCACACCCCAGGYACACCCTTTGGGCTATTTTCCTTTTTAAAAGTGATCTAGTTACAGTCAAAGATGGCTTAGGAATGCATATGGAAGCATGCTAAGTAGGCACAAAGAAAAAGAGGGCGTCTGCTCCAAGCTACTGCAGCAATGCAGTTTTACCATCACAGGTGATCAACAAATATAATCTCTAAACAGATGTAGGAAAGTATTAAAAAACAGAACTCGAAATAATGAATTACTGCCCTGTAATTGAAAAAAAAAAAGATAAAACATATTAATATCTTATAGAAAGCCCAAGCTCCCTTGCTCTATTTGAGTCCACATACAAAAAACATATTCTTGCCCATGGAGATACACCTTACTCCATATCCTGCCCGCCTCTTGCTAAGAACTCCAACCTCTGATGGTCTAGTTCAAAGCTATAGAAGAACTGGATGTTTAAAAAACAGACCAAAAACAGAAACTAGGCTTCTCCCTTAGCTCTTGTTATGTATAGGTCAAGGCATTTRGTGGTATTCGGTTTGTATTCTCTTGGAGCAAGAAATCTGTATTTCTTTTAAATACGGTCATCATTACAGAAGTAAAATTAGAAGCACAGCTCTGGGAGTGAGGTCTCCAGCAGAAGGCAAAACAGATAGAAAAGGAGAGTGAATCKGCTTGGACTTTAGGGAGGTTGACCCATTCTGCAAGCAGAGAGTAGCACAGCTTCTTCAGTATCTCTGAAGACAACACATTTGGAGTATATTTGAGTACTGAGTTTCCAAGAGTTGTATGACACAGCCAAAAACATGGTCATTTACCTATCACAGAGAGTAATCTCTTCATCCCTTTGCTCTAAAACCAGAACATTTGTTTTCTTTTTAAGGAAACATACATTCTTATCATCACAGATCTTAAGGGAGAGCTGTTAAGAATACATATACAGAATAGCCAGCAACCATAACATGTACGTGCTCAACAGTAAAGAAATGAAATAGGCTATTACAAATGAGGACACTGATAAATCAGGTTATCTTGGAAAGTGCATAAAAGGAAGATCAGCTGAATACATCTGGTGTACAAGCATAAGGATAGTTACACCACTGAACTTTTTATAAAATTATGTTTAATAAATTAAAGCATCCGCTCAGTAACATTCTACTTCAAAGAGAAGAAATATCTAAAAAAATTTTAACTGACTAAACTGAAACTAAAAGGAGCAACTAAAACGGGAAAGTTATTTTAATTTGGAATTATTTTTTTAAGTCCATTACTATAKATGACATTAACTATATATGATGTATTCAAAAACGAACAAAAAAAGTTACCTTTTTTATTCATTAGAGACTGGCAGAAATAATTTTCGAAATGCATTTTTTTTAGATAAATGAAAGCTGTGTCCAACTGAAGAAAACAGAGAAGAGTTTAAGTTCTAGCAAGTTAAATGCAAAATTACAAGAAGTCAGGCCAAGGAATATTCTAAGGCATAACAGAGAACTTGAAAAAAGTAACAATCAATGCCAGGGAGTCTGCAGGGCCAAAAGGAAATCAGTGATTGAAAGAGATGTTGAAAGAACATAAGACTGTAAGAGAAAAAAATAAGCAACTAAATTAATTTGCATTAGTCTATCAGAAGCTTGAACTACTCTTTTGTTTGTGTTTTTTTTTTTTTTCGCTGACAATAAATAAGTAAATGAGTTGCTTCAGAAAAGAGGTTTTGGAACAGAGACTACTCTCTCAGAGGTTTTGGTGAAGAGTCAATAAAATTAATAATACAAGATTATTAGAACTGAACAGCTCTCATACACAAGTTTTAAAGCGCCTCAAGTATAAAAGTTTCGAAAGGGTAAGTTGGGTGAACGAACTATCCTTAAACCAGCCTCAGTATCGATAAGCAGCAAATGAGACAAGTCTTTTTCCAATGAATCCTGTATGATGAGTGGAAACASAGAGCACCAAGTCTGACTTCCACAACAATTAAACCAGCTGAACACATGATAGTAACAGAATTAAGAGAAAATAAGACAGACATGATAGAACTGTGAAATGTTACCCCAGCTTTGGGAACCAGGGATACAGCTTCTCATAATAGAGAGCRGAACACCAATAAAAGACATGGGAAATAATACAGAGAATAACAGTTATTAGAAGTACATAACAGATTATGAGACTGAGATAGACTAAAAAAGATGAAAATGTCTTGGTCTGGAAAAGATTTGCCTCAGAAGAAATACTGTGTAAGTACATAAAATCATGAGTGGCATGATGAAGACAGACAGATAATGAATTTCTGTTGTTTCAAAAATGTAGGAGCATCAGGTAAAATTATTTATCACTAATAAAATAATGAAAGTACTTTCCATATCATTTAAAATAGTATTTTTCAATTTATTGCTTTAAGTGTGTCAGATGCCAACATAATTAGACAAATTCAGAGGAAAAACACTCAAGAAGCAGTAATACGCATGACACTTCAAATTCTAAGGTCACAAAAACACGAAATATCAAAATCTCGGAAGAGAAGGATCATTCTGAATTCGCCCTGATCTTCTACTTGTCCTAACACAGGTACTTTCTACCAGTGCCATTGGGCACTGAACTTGACAGCCAGTAAGACCATTACGCAGTCCTATGCAAAGCACTTTTCAGAAGAACAGTTCTGATTTAGTTTTGCTATTTATGGTCTTTACTTTTTTTTTTTTTCAGAGAATTCTATCAGATTTGATAGTACTGTGATTGCTGATAATCTAAACTACCTAAAAATAGTTCTTATTCTATCATCATGGCAAATGCCAAGAATACATAAAAGTTAATGCTACAAACATAGGATATCCCAGATTTTTTTAGAGTAATGAATTGGACGTTCAACTAGTTACGAAGCTTGTGTAGTTCTTGCCTTGCCATGATTATATGGCCACGCAGCCACCTTAAACTGAAGCCATTTGTCAGCAACGTTGGGAAGCGAATGGGCACGACCTTCCACAGATCCCTGCGGTGCCTGTGCTGCACACACCATGGCTAGGTGGGGAACTGGCAGCCTGTGTTTTAGWTCACTGCCCTCAGAGGCACATCTGACGGAATGACTGAATAAGGCCCGAATGCTTCTTCAAGACAGAAGAAAGCACAAAACAGTACAAACCCCTCATCAAAACCAAATGGAAAAAAAAAAAAAGAGTCTTTTAAAGTTCTGAATATTCAAAAGAAATGTCTAACAAACATTCAGGCTGTGAAGAAATGACTTTGAGATTCAAACTTCCAATCCACCAAAAAAAAAAAAAAAACCCCACACCACACTGTGATGAAACCTGCAGTATATTTTCTCTCTTATTAGAAACTAAGTGAGAACAAATGCCGAGGAGTTTGTACATTCTTCTATTTTTAAATTTACATTTGCCAAACACACACAAGGGAAACTAGATCCAGCTCCCTGCAGAGAACATAAATCCTGCTCTGAGTATTATTCTAAGGCTGAAGTTTTGTGTGAAGACGCCCTTGACAACAAAACTAGTTTTCAATGTTTCTCTCCTCAGCCACTTTTCTGTGGCCCCTATCTCAGGCCCTGCTCTCTTTACTCTCCTTGCTGGTGCCAGAATCCAACAATATTTCTATGTGGCACCATTCTGTGGACCAGAGAGTTTAAGAAGCCCTGGAATACTTTATTTTGTTTAGGAATGGGCAGGGAGGGAGTGGCAAAAGCCTGCATGCTCATTTTAATTGTTATCTTTATTTTTAAAGCAAGATCAGCTCCCACATCTTTATCTCAACTAGCACAGCTAAGGGGCTGCTCTGCTGCTGCTTGCCAAGAAAAGCCTAGGAATGGGAGGAGACATTCAGCAAGACCAAAGTCAGGAAGCCACTGAGCAATTTATGAATCCACATATTTATGAATCCAGTCTTCTGTGCAGCCACTTAACTAAGAACTTTCCCTAACATGCAGTCATCTCCCATCTCTTCACACAGTAGTAAAGGCAATTTTATAACAGCAGAGAAAATTAAGGTCTCTTGTTAACAAATATATCTATTTTGCCACATTAGAATTCAAAAATATGCAGAGTGATGATTCTATCTGAAACAAACACAATTTATTATCACTACAAGGGATTATAATCTTTCTTATAAAAAATGGGTGAAGGTAGCTCACAGTGTATTTGCATAATAATAAGCCAGAAAATATAAAGCTCAAAAGCAAGTGACTACAATGAAAAGATTCTTGTAGGAATTGGTAGAAAATACAGATGAACAAACAGAAGCTTTGCAAAGTTCAAGGCGGCCTCTTCAAAGCTGCACTCTGCCACTGTGATTGTTTGGCCTCACTTTTTATGACCTCAATTTTTAATTGAGATTAATAGGGGTAGTGTTATTAAATGTTGATTTTTACTGACCATAACAGTTGAAATAGCCCAGCCAAACCCTACGCTTTCATGGGAAATTTCAGATGATGGGCAATTGCTGACTTCTGTCTGGCATCAATTTTCCCTTTGTGCATGTGCACAGGGAAATCTACAGGGACACAAGGCACGATGAAGAAAAGGCAGAGAACAGCTACAGTCCTTTTCATTTCTCCCCATAGGGCTTCTAAAAAGAAATATTAAAAGCACAATGGCTACAAAATCCCAAGCACAACTATTCAAGAATCATTCTGCTTCTGACATGAAGAAATCATGGGGCCACAGGGCTGGTAAGAAAGGATGTTCCCATACTGCACRTACCAGTGACTACTCGGGCTCAGTAGGAGAGTCCCAGTCCCCGTGGAGGATGGGGGACACAACAACATCAGTAAAACCAAAAATCACGGATATGTTCTGGTGGGCTCTTCAGTGAGACCAAGGAAGTCTCATTTTCCAGCCATGTTAATAAACTTGCAGTCAGTGCTGCATTTTTACAACTGACCAGATGTGAAAAAAATTATTCTTGAACTACGTCARTTAGTGCAGTGCAGAGAAGGGAAATCTGCAATTCTTTTTCACATCCAGAGTGTTTTCCATGAATCAACACTTCCAGCAGCTATCTAGCATGACACTGATGTAAGTATCAACTCAAAAATGCAATGTTAGATCCCTGGATTTCTTAATTTCAAGTATCATAGGCTTTCTTTTGTAATGCAGCAGCCATTAAAAAATGTGGGGGGATTAAGAAAATCTAACTTAGAGACTTCAAAATCATCCAGAATGGAAAGAAGAACATTCAATATCAGTTTGGTCATGCTAACTAAATGGCGCTTTGACAAATCTCCCTACGTTTTTCTCCGAAACTGTTCTCCAGAAAAGCATCTTATGATGGTAATGCACAGRGAAATGCAATTGGACTATTTTGTCATGCTGGTTTTGTATGAGGATGTGTACCAACAAAAGCTATGTTGATGATGAACTGTAAGCCAGCTTCATTCATTATTAACAAGGTAGGACAACAAAGCACAAAACACTCCCTGAAAGTTTTCAGGTTTGACACGACTTCCTGCTATGAGTCAATGCAGGAGACGACAGCAAAGGTTGTCACTTACATCCCTACTCCTTTGAGGAGCCAGCAGCAGAGATAAACCCTAGGCACACTCGTGCTTTGGCAAAGGTCCCAGCTGCTCTGTTTTGCCGCACTGTGCTCTGTTRGTCTGTCTTCATGCGAAGGGAGCAGAACAAGGCAACAAGACCATTTAGAATAAAGCATTAATTCTATATGACCTTATGAGGAGTGGCTGAGAGAGCTGGGGTTATTTAGTCTGGAAAAGAAGACACTCAAGAGAGAACTTACTTAATCACTATACMACTACCTGAAATGAGGTTATAGTGAGGCAGGGGTTGGTCTCTTCTCCAAAATAACTACCGAAAAGAGGACARGAGGAAATGGCCTCAGGTTGTGCCAGGGGAGGTTCAGGTTAGACATCAGGAAGAACAGGTTAGGACATTAGTCAAGCATTGGAACAGGCTGCCCAGGGAAGTGGTGGAGTCTCCATCCCTGGCAGTGTTCAAGCAACGTGCAGATGAGGCACTTGGGGACGTGGTTTAGCAGGCATGCTGTTGAAGTGGATGATGTCAATGGTGTATGATTCTATAATTCTATACGATAGCTGAAATGTATTGCAGAAAGACYATCACAAACAGCAGATTTAGGTTGCATTACTGTAGAGCTAARCCATAGTAGCCCATGTACTCTGCCAGATTATGCGATCCCATCTACCAAGAATCTGAGAATAATTCTTTTTCACCATGATACAGATAAAGCTATGGCATCCTCACATACAAAAGTTGACACTGGTCTGCACTCAGCCTCGAGTCCTGGGAAAGGGAGAGACAAACCAGGAAATTCTGTGCATAATGAAGACTGGAAACATTTTAATATTACATTGCATCTTTAAACACATTTTCCCTCTTGAAGTTAGGTGTTCAAAAATAGTATTAGAGTACATGAATACTAAAATATCTGTGAATGTGTGTATTCATATTAGATGATTTCCAAGCATGCATTAAAATAAAATCATCCAGAGGTCCATTGCTAAACTAGCGATAATGACTGTTGAGAAAGCTATTCAGTGGGCGTTGAAGAGAAGAGGAACATTTAGAAACTTTTTAATGAATAAGTGAAGGATATTTTAATGAGTGATAGACAAGGTGATCCATAATCCACTCTCACTAACTTTAAATTGCTTTCCCCCTACATCCCTCAATAAATGACATTGTACTGCATATTSCAGGTTTTCCAACCACTGTATGGCTTAGAATCTGATTAAGTGACATTTTTTAATGAGCTATGAATTTCAGTTTAACCTGTAGCTGCATTTTAGTATAGCAACACTTGGCAATGTTATAATGGCCCTGATGATATTCAGAAACCTTTCCAAATAGGGAATATTCTTATAATTCAGCATATCTATTCTTCAGCTTATCTGCCCTAGAGAGACAGCACTGTGCATTAATAGAACTCGATTCTTTTTTCATTTAGATCTACCCAGAGGTAGATAATTTGTGCTTCTTGTCTTYGACGGGTGAAAAATACTCTGTGTTTGCATGTGTGATGGTCTCTCTTCTTTTATTGTCAAATTTAGAAGGATAAAGAACAAACACCTTGCCACAGGAAGACCTGCTCTCCATCCAGTGATAAAATGGATAGAACAACATCTGTYGAAAGGTTGAAAGGTTTTAAATGTACGTCACACAAGTATCTCAAAAGATGAAAAGAAGAAACTCCTTTCTTGTTGAGTAAGCCTCCACAACAGCTATTTTATCTACAAAAGATTGTACATACTGCACATTTTAAAATCAAATTAAGCACTATGCCTGGACTGCTGAAAGGTAGACAAAACCACACATTTTTATATATCAGACCAATGAGTTTCCATTGTGTTTTATTTTAGAGTCTTTATTTTGTTATCAGACAACAAAGACTGATTAGATGGGCATCCATTAACTCCTGTAGAAGTGATAGGATTTATAATAGCAGCAAAGCTGCCAGTTTTCTCTTCTCTCTCTTGGGTAATTAGAGAATAACTGTCTTCCAGATGTGCTGGCAGTATGCATCCACTTTGTCYTAAATTCTTTTCTTCAATTCAGTAAGTTTCATGGTAAAAAGGGAAGCAACATATTGCTTAGAAATGACACAAATGTAGGCCGCCCTACAGAGAATTCAGACTGTGTATTGAAAATAATTTATGTGCACAGCTTTCTATGATATGGAAAAGGATGGGGATGTTGTTGTCTTTGTACTACACATCAGATCTATGCAAATAAAACATTCTTTTGAAGCCAGAACAGTAGGCCAGACTAAAAGTGTTCTGGGATGTTTCCAAGCTGACTGGGGTAGACGAATAAGCTTCTCCTATAAAAGAGCCTCTCTATTTCAGCCCACTGGTTGCAATGTCTTCTTAGACACCAATTACAGCATCAGAAAGTGCGGAGGGGATGATAGGATCCACATGCTGACAAATTCTCTGCACTCAGTATTTTCAAATGCTTTTCCAGCCCATGAACATTGCCACACGAAGTATGAACATTTTTCCTAGGCAAACACCTAGAATATCCGGAGTTATGGGCAAACTCCTAAAGAATCAATAAAATGAAATCTCACTGACCACTCAAGAAAAAGCTATTTGAAGAGCTCYGCTGTCTCCTACACAAGGGCAATTTCACACTATCAGAAACTATTCATCTTCAAATATAAAATAGTTATTTGGCCATTACATATGTCTAATGAAATAATACTCAGTTAAACATAGTAATGACACACACGTCATTCAGCACGTGCTTTCAAAACAATCGAAATAGTTTTCCATGATGTCTTATTCAGAACTGCTGGTGTATACTCTATGGCATGGCAATTTAAAGATTTGTCCATTTTTAAAACTGTAAAGCTGTAAAATATGTGAAAATATATTTATTCCTAAACTGTGTGGTTTAATCTTAAAATCTTTAAAACATCATCTATGAGACACAACAGTTTGTCGGCAGCAGAATTGACTGGTAACTTGTTTGGTGTTAACTGTGATTTGGCAATCCAGGTTGTTGAATAGGTTCCTGCTCAAATTCATGCCAGAATGTACACTTATAGTATTTGAACTGAATATTTTACTACTTTTCACTACTTTAATAACCTTACAAAATCTTTTCAAAGGGTTCAATTTCTTTTTTTGATTCATCATATATGAGATTACCTTCAAATATATTTTGCCATTTTGCTTCTAAGAAATCATGTGAAAATTTTGTCAACACACATTTATAGAGGTGTTTAAAGAAGAAATCCTAATTATCTTAAACCTGAGAAAAATTACTCTAAGAAAATAAATTAAAATGTCCAATATACTGCAAATCATAATTTGTCTGCAAGGTTTTTCAGAATGATAGCTTCTAATTCTGGTTCTTGACAAGTTTGATAAGACTGCCTTTATAAAAATATGTTATATAAAACATATTTTGTTGTAACAGATTAATCTGGAGATATGCCCATTAAGTTTTCACTAACTTATGATTTAAAACAAGTACTAGTAGGCATCCCGTTACTTGAAGATAGCTAATGTACAGAGCCACAGGATCAAACATCCATCTTCGTAATCACCCAAAATGCATTTTAATCTCTTAGCATCTCACTTCATTTCATTCATCTCACTCCTTTTTCTCATCCTGTAACAATGAATTCATTGCCCAATTAATAATATAGCAAACAAGCTGACCCGATGAATTTTCATTAAAATTAGTCACTGACAATAACCATCAACTCTTAAGATATTTGAAAATATTTTCTATAAGATACAAAAGATAAAAACTACAAGCTAAGAATCCCCATAAAATGTTCTGATTTTTTCAAGTAATATTATTATATCATATATAAATTAACAAAACTGTAGAACTAGCAAGTTTTATATTATGCACTCTTTCCTTCACAAATTTGTAAGTCTTCAATACACACTAATTAACAATTTTCTGGAAACAAGCTGTTACCTAATAAATAATCTTCTTTGCTTCAACATTACATTCCTTACATATTTGTCAGATATAATGAAATATATGATAGACATGGAAAAAAAAAAGTATTTCAAAAATGCATGTATTCTTTTTCAAAGGAATCTATATTCACAGTCACTTTATTAAACAGAATTTGGTACACTTATCTAGTCCTGTAGGTCTATTTTTAGTCTTAAATTAGCCAAAGAAAGAATATCTATGACATACACAGCAAAGAAAAAAACAGATGGTGGAAACAAAAATATAAACAGTTGAAGGGACTTCCCATATGTATGTGAACAGTAAATACAAGTACTCTTACTGCCATATTCCACATATTCTCTACCAAATAGCTCTTCCAAAGCAAGTTTGCACACTTAATTGTCGGATACCTGTCCCTCGCATCTTTTTCATCTTGTTTAAACTACTTCTTCAATTTAGCAAAGTCAGTTCAGATTCTAATTGTATTTGAATACATATCACTAGTTCAATAAGACTACAAGCCTTTGTTAAGCGCCAGCAGTTTGCATTTACATCAGCTCCCACCATATGCTGTTTACCACTAAATGTGTACACTTTCTACCCCTTCATCCAAGTCACTGGTGAAGTTATTTAGAAGTCTGAATCCACAACAATCCTTATTAAATTTAATTTGATAAAATCCTCTATTTTAACAGTGATTTGGTTGTATCTATTCCCTGGACATATTTTTCAACTACTTTTGCATCCATTTATGGAGGCTTCCCTTGTTTATAAGACAGTACTAAAACTATTACAGAAATCTAGCTAGATATAAGCTACTTATATCTTACTTATAGAGTCTACCAGTTTTACAAAGCAATTTTCACAAAGTACTTGTGATACGCTGATAACTATGAGATATTAATAACAACTAGTTACTAAGTACCATCAATCTATGTAGGACACAGATCTATCCAAATTGATCTACTATTTTTGTAAATGGAATGACCCTAGGATAGCCAGGAATACATAACTGCATATTAYTAATAAATGTATTGTCAGGAAACCACATCTTAATGACTGCTGAAATAAAAAACAGGGGTGATGGAGAACCATCCTTCTAGTACTTGCACAAGATGCTTAGAAGAAAAAAAAAACAGAGCCTAGTAAGGATGACTGCAGCAAAACCAGCTAACTGGACMAGCACCTTAATTCAGAACTGACTGCAGACCACACTACAACCCCATACTGACTCACCTGCARGTAATGCTTTATTATCATCAAAGGGAAGTATCCCTGTATTGCTTGGTGTTTGGACTGGAGCCTTCATCTTGAGGCTTGATTATAATTTGCATGTGATATACTTAGGCATTTCTAAAACTATTTTATAAAAGTCTATTCTAAAAGTAACACGGGAAAAAAATATAAATATTTATAATGGTGAAGGAGTTAGGAAAATAATGGCTATTTTTCAAAATACGGTAATGATTTATGCTATCACACAATTACAGCAGCAAATGTTTTTAAATTTCTCATAGAAAGATTAACTTATTTATTTAATACAGTGAAGTGAATTAAACTGAAGATTTCTCCCGTCAGCAGTTCTCATACTTTGGCAATTCCAATTTCATTTTGAAACACATTTTTTATTTTCCTCATACTTTATTCATCTTGACACAGCAGCTGGTGAGAACCGTACTCCAAATTAACCTAGAGCCTGACAGCAAGACTACCTTTGCTTCAAAAAGATAAAAGCACAACAAAGAAAAACTGTTTATCAGAACCTCTGTCCTTCATAATCAAACTACAGTGCACTAAAAGGAAGGAAAAAAATAGATTCAAATGTTAATTTGCTACCTCACATATTTTGCAACTAGTGTTCAGAGAAATTTCTGGACCATGAGGTATCATTCAAATGTGATTCAGATTTCAAAGATGATTATAACAAGAGTGGTTACAAATACAGAATTTGCATTCACACAATTGGCCTGGGGCACTCAAGTACTCCAAGTAGAGTTATCATATTTATTACACAACAGTAGAAAGAATGTTCACAAGCAGTGAAAGSATGCTTAGTTCATCTCTTCTTAGCTCATCTCTTACAAACTAAATAAGAATAAATATTAGGGGTTTTTTTCCCCAATGCCACTTAAGATTGATAGATTATATTGACTTCAAATGGAGATAAGAAACAACTCTTTATATTGCTTGTTTCTCTTCAAAACTATGAGGAAAATGTTATTACACTTTCAAGAAAGTGCATTGTGTTTATGCATAAAATTGCATAAACAGAAGTATGTGTAAAACATATTTCCCCCCAGTACTGGAGAAAAGCCAGTTTGCATCCAGTAAAACTGAGAATCTATAAACAGATAACCCCACTAGTCCCTGAGGTCTATAAGCAATACGCTCCTTACATCTTTCTGCATTTGAAGAAGCCTCTCACCTAAATAAATGAAAGCAAGTATTCAGGCTACAGCTTTTTAAACCTCAGAAAATAACCATATGTAGAAAGTCTGACTAATTTTATAGAAATATCAAAATGATACTCTATTTCCTTTATGATTATCTTTTCCTAAAGTATGCATCTAAAAGGTATATGCTTTCTTTGGAATGCCACATTTCATACTCCACTGTTCTGAACACTTCTAAAATTCCTTTCTTGTTTCATAAAACGCCATATTTACAGGATTGTCACCTACTCAGATATCACTCTATGACAGACTKATGCACCCCAGTAGCAGTGTATTACAATAATAGTACTTCTTTATAATGTTTTTAGKKKTTTTTTTTTCTTTTTAATAGCTGCTTCCACAGCAATAGTCAYCTCTGTGCAACAGTCTGGAGAGAATCTTCATGACACTATTAATTCTCTTAAAAAAAAAAAAAAAAGTAGGGAAAGAGAGAGGGGTCCTTCAAGCATACAGCATACCTCAGTTTCWTTTGAGACAGGAACCCTTAAATAAACAATCAAAATGCAGAAGAAATCCCGTAGCTCCTAAAATCTATATCTGCCCTTAAAAATCCATGACAAAAGTGAATTTCATATATGATATTGAGAATGCACACAGAGAATGACTGCCTACTATGGACACCAGTGAAGCTACTTCTTCAAGTTGCTACACCAACAGCTAGGAAATAACAGAGAATTAAAACCCTTTATGCAGTTTTAGAAATCCGTGTAGTGTGCAGACGTGTTCAGTTACTTTGCGCCCATTCAACAGACCTTGTGATTTTTTTGCGCCATTCAACTTATATCCCTCATCATTCTCGCCTACCTGCCCCACTCCTGAACAATCCCAAGCATCCTGTCCAACAGCCCCAATCTCCTTCTTTAGGGAAGGCAGCACAATCTCTCCCTTTTCCCTTTTCCCCAATTTCCCTCTGCTCATCATCTCTCTCTTTCCCTGGCAGGGCTTCCATACTCACATTTCTTTTGTTCTTTCTCTTTGATCAGTCATTCCAGTTTCCAAGGTTCTCAAAYTTCAGGTTGCCTACCTGTGCCACTGCTGTCACAAATACGGTCTATCTCCTTCCAAAAGCAAGCCTTACTTGAAAATATGAAAATGCAAAAGCTTTTCAAATGATTTCCCTTAGACACACGGTGTATGACAGCTTCTTCTAATAATATATGCTTCTTCTAATATGGCTAAACTTAYTTTTTCTTCCACGCTGCTGTTTGAAATGGCTGAACCATCTGATTGAAGCTGTTGAAAATTAAGAATTCAATATATGGGCTGATTCCAAATTGAATAATTTAGCCCAAATATAAGAAATACAATAAAACATAAGCATTTAAAAATCAATTTTTATAATCAGAAATGTCAGGGAGCCTAAGAAGTGTTAATAAACAAGACTGAAATKTAAACAGGAGTTTGCCTGTATGAGACCCTGTGCTGATACTTCTCAGTAGACTCTAATTGCCCTAACTTATTGATTCCCACATTTTCATTTATTTACTTTCCAGGGTCTTCTCTCTAGGTAATGAGAAACACTTTGGACCTAATTGAARAGGTATTAATTTCCTTTTTTACATGTTCTACTCATCACTGACTGAAAGTTTCACCTGAGTAAAAATTGACCAAACGCTCCAGGATTTGCCCTGAGTTTTTTCTCTTACTAAAGAAGCTGGGTAAACAATGTTTTTCATTCAGTCAGARGCAGTATTAGAGCAGCTTTCCAAATCATAATTCCATAATCATTGCACCTGCATATGCTCACATATACCCTCATATTTGTAAAATTCTAAAAGGTTTATTTCTCTTTAAAAAAAATTCTTACTGCAGACAGAGCTCACTTAAAAATAAAATGGAATTAATATTTATAGCTGCCCTTTAACAACAGATTTAATTCCTATCATATGCAATCTCTTGTGAATTTCTTGATAAGTCTTTGCTTAAACTAAACAATTTATGTTTATATCCCAAGGCATAAGCAAGCATTCAAGAAATTATAATAAACTAAAATAAATATAAATGCTTCACTACACATTGGACTAAATTATTTTCCTTCTGCAGTGGAGARAACAGCTTTATTATACTTTTTCTTAAGACATGAGTGCCAAAGTGCTGTTTTTTTTTCCTTTGTTTGGCCAATGTTTCTCTTTTTTTCTATATATATAGTCCCTGCTCAAGACAGGCTCTGCTAGCTGCTGCAAACACAGATACTTGCAGCAGATGGTAGGTGGGTCAGGTGTCAGTCCATATTCTCTTGACAACACCAAGCACATCAAGCTTAAGCCTGGAGTGAAAGCTTAGAAAATACAATGAACCATGAAAGTTTGTGAATTCATTGACTAACTACTGCAGATCTCWTTTGTCTTACTTTTCTGTATGAAACGACACCCTCTCATTCTGCCTTCATACATGGAAGACACGTAACACATTTCTCAAACACAGCCCTCTTCACCAACACAAAAGCACATTTTATTATGAATCCATATCAATTTGAGCATGATGGGGCTAAAATAATGGCAGTAATCAAATTTCCTGGTTTTCAGACTGTAAATACAGCAAAGAATTACAGACTAATTACAGACTAAACATCTACCTGCASGAGGTTTTTCTTTTATAGGATCTTTTCCCACTGCACTTTGGAATTGTCTACCTCCTTTTCAAAGCGTTTCAACCACAGAAAACATGAATCGCATGTGCAATTAATAAAGACTTCTGCCTACCCAACAATACACTTTCTATTAGACCTCTTTGTAATAGTAATCCCAATTGAATTTGATTCAGAAATTTCACTGCTCTATTTTTCTTGTAACAAGCAATGAATCCATTTAATGAAAATCTATCCAACAGAATTTCACAGGTGCTAAGCATTCATGCTAATGTAAAAAATCCTCAGCCAAAGAACCTTAACTTAACAGAAACTTAATAAACTTGTAAAAGTAAATATACRGTCATCTTCTCATAGATATCCTCATTTACTGAATATCTGGGTTAAGATATTCTATACACGCTTGCTTTAAACTGCTGGATTACTCTCTTGAGGTACACACAGTTCAGTTTGTTCCTACAGAAAAGAGCTTTTGAGAGTCATTTCTACTGCAAAGGAGTTCTTGAACATATTCTGAGCTACTTGAGGCTTTAAAAATACGGAATGGTACTTCAAACTACTACTCAGAAGGAATTTGAGTGTTATCCAGCAGACATTAACAACTTATCCTTGTTTTTACTAAAGAGAAATGTTACTTCATTTAGAACCCCATGCATTTCTTTCCAGACAAAGCTTTCTGAGATGTTAACAATACCTTGTCACCTCTTGCAGAATAAAAATAGAAAAAAAAATCAGAAAAAATACTATATTTTGGTTTAAAAACAAGTAAATTTTCCCCATTCTGAAGAAGTACTGCATTCATCTCACTTCACATTTTGCACAACCTGGAGATTCAAATTTGACACGCACACAGAAAAAAAAAAAGTGATTTCTGTGGTCTAAATTTACATACATGTTATTTTGACTTACATATTTAGTTAAATGCTTGTGGCAGCTGTGTGGCACTTCCAGGATCCATTCAATCAACAGAAAARCAATATAATACCTTTGTTACAAGAAACTGTATGTGTAATAAGAGATTATTCTCTTTATTGAGTTTGTATTTACAAACATGGCATTTGTCCATCATAAGGGCTTATCCTTCCCACATGTTAGAGGAATCTAATGATTATATTTTCAAATTCAATAAAATTAGATATCTTGGGTATTACTTTAATAATCCGCAATACATAATATAAGCATAAGTAATGAGCTATAGAGGAATGAGTCTCCATTATTTCTCCAAAATCTAAGACTTCAACAAAYTAAGTATTTTCACACCCTTCTTTTTCTTCATCCTCATATTCTTGCCTTCACTCATATCCTTCTTTGAAAGAACTTCAGAGATATCACCAATGCAAGGAAGGCTTTGTAGTGTAGTTCATCCTAAAGCTGGTCTATAACAGACATCAACAACACAGACTTTGGAGGACATAGATCCACTGAATCTCTTCAACAGACCAAAGTGCATGGACAAATTTATTCTCTCCAGTTGAATACTGTGGGAAGGTTTCAGAGGGAGATCAATCACCTCCTCGTGAGTCTACAGAAAGTGACTATCAGGTCTTTGTATTTTGAAATACTCCACATGTTCATTGCAGAAAAAAACCCCAGCATTTTACCCAATGGCTAGAAAGGTGAATTTTAGAGAAACATKTTCAAAACTCATTCTACTTGTCTTCATACATTCACAGTATCTCAATTTGTGGTGACCCAGAAACCATATTATTTGATCCTGAAATGTTATTTAAAGCTTTTCATAATGAAATAAGATTCAACAGCCTTTACAGCAATAAGGTTAATATTGTCACCACCTTTTTCAAAATGAAAAGCCATCTATCCCAGCCTAATTCAATATACACAATTGAAATCAATGAGTTCTATATAAAGATCAAGGGTAGAGAATGATCCAAAATGTCAAGAGTTTCTATTCATAGGTGCTGCAATTGTAACAAAAAAAAAGAAAAAAAAAAAAGAAAAAGGTCGATTGTGAAAGGAAGTGAAAAAGATTGCCTTTCTGTTTAAACAAAGTCATGCAAATAGATGTTCAATGTTCAAGGCACCAGTCCTTAAAATTCACCTTTTGAAAGTTTCAAATTCCAAAGGAACTTTGTTTCATCTGTGACCTTCTATAAAGCACAGGCCATAGACATTCCATACCATGATTTGATATTGTATTTTTCATTTGAGAAAGGAGAAAATGTGTTTTAAGCTGAAACAGAATAAACTCTTATTATTATTTGTGCTTCTTTTACATTGCCTAAGGTCACACATCCATCTAATACAGTAAGGGAAGTAGAATTCAAAAAGAAAYAATATTAAGAATAACTGTTACTTTGGATGGACGGATGGATGGATGGATGGAGAGATGCAAATACTGTCCACATCCAAGCTAATAATTTGAGCAAATACATTTATTAGCTGTAGATTCTAATAGAACATCTTACTACTATCTGATAGAAATTGATTGTCTTAGATCTACCTTCAACATGTTTAGCTTTCAAATTAAATAAAAATGAACTGGACTCTTCAGTTATCACATCAGTTAAATAGTATCTTTGTCACTTTTCACCAGTTTTAGCTTTTGCAATTTGTTTTGTCCTTAACTAATAGTTGTGTTTTTTCTAGGTATCTTCCAAGTAGAAGAGGAGGTAGAATCCCACCTATTCTGACAAAATTTTGTCTTTTCATTTGACTATGGTATATTAGCCTGACCAAAATTGCAACTTTCAAAGTAAGCTCAGTACATTTAACTACTATGCTCACTTCATTATTATTTGTAACATGAATTAATCAATGCTACAGTATAATGACTTTGAACTAGAAATTAGCAGTCTTTTATTGAAAATTGATTTTTGTATGACTGATGAACTGATGCAACATAAACAATCGAGAAAGTGGAGTTTAAAACCATAAAAAGTATTAGAGTTGTAGCACTATTACAGTTTCCTCTCTTCCATTCATGACAGAAAAGATAAAGAGTAGATACCAGCTTATTTTAATATGCTTATAACAAAGGGAATAGTATCTCCAAGTGCCAATATGCTATTTCATGATAACATTTTATTAGCTTTAAAAGCCTGCTATGTTTTCCTTAGATAAATAGATAAAATATGTATATTTTCAGATTTATTATTGAAATATTACTTTTCATATTTACTAATGAGAATAAATTCCACATTTCAAAATCTTTAAAAGTATTCAGGGGTCAGAATCTGTAAAACAAAAATAGGTCAACTTCACCCACTACCTGAAATTAYCTTGTCAATGTTAATGTCTTTGCAGCGCTGACTTTTGCCAGCTGGGCCCCAGGAGCCACACTGCAGGCTGCTGCTTTCTCTTTTAGGCTCTGTGAAGAATCAATACAAACACACACACAACCTAAAACAAGCACATCAGGCTGCACAGCTCTCTACTTCTGTTCTCAATAAATACCCCATTCTCGCTCCATGACTCAAGCCCAATTAACAACATTATAGAAGCAAGCAGGGGATACTATGGTGGCAATTTCACTTACGTTAAAGGACACACTGAGTTTTTTTCCTGTCAGGCGCAGAGGAGAAAACTATACCTCTGATAAAAACAAACATCTACTCTGTCTTGAATTAAATTTTCCTTCCCTCTTTAATGGGGATATTGAAGAAAAGGATTTTGATCAAGCTAAACCTGGCAAAAAACTAACTAGATTCAAATCTGATCAACTCAGAAGAGCTAGCTAAAAGCCTGTTTACCTTTCACTTCCATAGGGCACAACGCAGATGCAGTCGACAGGAACGATCGACTTAGTTCATCCTTTGCTGTGAGCAGTGAGTAAGAAACCATGAATTATAATGCTCTTATGTTGCTCTGTGACACTTGTATCCCAGCTGATGACAGTGGCAGAATAGTGCAGGAAATCGACATGAATGCCTTCTGCATTAAAAACAAACAAAAAAACAAAAAAACCCAACAGAACAAAAGAACAAAAGGTTCATCTTATTTCAACTTGAGTCCCCAAAACAGCATTCTCATCCTCACTCTGCTCCACTTTCACAGGGAGGTCTGAAGCCAGCTCTGAGCGTGCAAGAAAKCACACACTTAACTGATGGCAATACACAGCACCATGCAAGCTGAAGAAAACCGCAGCACAGCACAGTGCTCACAAGCCTTTCTCTACGCTGTGGACTTCCCCCATCCCAGCCTACCCCCTCGCAGGGCCTGCGTTAGTCAAGAAGGTAAATGCCCACATGGAAAGATATATGATGCTACAGGTGGGTCTGGCTGGACTATCAGCACCACCAACATCTGCGCTGCAGCTGGACGGCAGCTGCCCAGCAAGCAACCACTCTTGGGCTGCCTTATTGGCACAGCTGGCACATTAGTGCCCAGCCTAAAAGCTCAGTAAAACCTACCTACCCTTTGTGTGCGTTACCCAACGAATAACCACTTTACACTTTCAAGTTACATGTATTCTGCACACCTTGCTAAAGCAGTCCAAATAAACTGCCCCCAGAGAAGGGCCATAACAAACTCCACCAACATTAAACATTTTGGCTGGATGTATAATGTTAGGCTGGCATCAGGACAAGAATCAGATGCTTGGATTGGGCAAAGGAAAATATTTGGAGGAGTTTTCTCTAAAACGTCATCTCCGTTGTTTAAAAATACACTCCCATGAATCGGCTGATATAGATTATAATTTAGGAGCGCACCTGAATTTAGGATGTTAAACTCCAGTAGTTTATATTTTATGTAAATAATGTGCTCTGTCATCTAGAGTTGGCTCAGAGAACGCATTTCATCCTAGCAGGTTATAAACTGACCTCATGTAATATATCCCTTCCTGCCTCCTGGCTTCAGCGGTGCAACACACCTGGGCACGAAGCCATCAGCTCTCAGGACTACACAGCACTCGCACCAGGCAGCAAAGAACCTACYCAGAAACATTAGGAAACAAGAATAACCTAGATCCCTACATCGATTGCTTACAGAACACTTCAGCAAAGTCCTTATTTTAATCTACAAACCCCTCTGGTCAAGAAATCCAAGYGAATATATTAAGCAGCACAACCATGACCAAATCAAAATTTCCACTTCTCACATACAAGCAGACTCTAAGTAGGTACACAAATTGCTTGAAAAAGAGATTCATTGAAAGATGATACAGGTCTGGCAAGAACTGATATTTCATCAATTTCTGCCCCAAAGACAATATGCTTGTTTTCACTCATGTTTCAAAAAGAAACTAAAAAAAMCTGAAAAATATTAAAATATATTTAAAGTCTAACACATTTTTTCTTGGGTGGCTGTTCAATAACTTGATGTACTTAGGAAGACGCACAGACCTGAATCTGAGGTCCTGGACATCAATTTAATTGCCATTAACCACATAAATTGATCTTTGTTGTTTTGTTTGTTTGTTTTTTTAATGAAGACGATCTGGATTTTTTCCAATACTCAAATAATCCTCACTCTTGTCTACGCCCTAGTTTGAGCTCTTCTACACTTTTCTTTGTACAGTGGAGGGTCTATCATCATTCTTAACAAGATAAAGCCTCAGTAGGCCTCWACGTTTTTCTTTTGTAACTCAGAATTTCACAGAAGTGAAATTCAATCAATCTCCTGCCAAGTTCGTCTTAGGACAATGAGTTTTTGCCTCACTCTTCTTAACCAATCATCTCTATATCTTTGGTACGCAAACCCATACCACACTATGTGAAGAAGATTAGTTGTGGTCAATTGGAGGAATTACCGAACTGTAAAATATGCAACAAATTTCTACATGTCACAACCATGATAGATCATATTTTTGCATTTGCTGAGTTTCCTGGGAGCTTGCAAATCTGTTTTTTGTTTAATTATCGTAGGAGGTAATAAATTTAGAGGCACACCAACAGAGAACAAGTCATTATCAAGAAATAGTTGATGACTTTTTAGCGCAATCTACTGATATTTTAATCACTCAACAACTGAATTAATTGTTAAATATTTAGGATAATTTTCACCAAAACTAAACATAATACATCATTTCTTTCTTACATTCTAAGTTTTACATCTAATATAAATATATACATTTAATTAATTTAAATGTATCTAAACATACTCATTTTAATTACTGTGAGCATTTGATTGGAATGTTAACTTGTAAGGATGAGGTGTCAGGTACATGACAAATATCCTTTTTTCCTGAAAGATACAAATCTGTCACCGTGTCAGTATTCATGAATTCTCTCCAGCAAAAACCACACTTCATAAAGTAAAATGCTCCTKACAAATATCTGAGTACTTTCAAGTCGTAATAAAAAAAAAGTCCTATTTGTCCCTTTTAATTAAATAAACCTATTCCAATAAAACAAGCGTGTSAGACAGTACTCAGGATGGTTTTCTTTGAAAGAGTATGATTTTACAAATAAGTAAGTATAAAATAAATGTAGATAAGCCACCTCACATGTACATCAGGCTAAGAATCTGTAGGTATTGACAGAGAAGTAGCTAATGAATTTTAGATCCATGGTGTATTTTGCTTTGAGTTACCCTGTAGATGTATGACTACCTGATAAAACCTGAAGGTTCCTGATATAATTGAAGTTATATAAATATCAAGAATTAGGTGCACGAGATATATTTCTGCATTAGATTTCTCTTACTGTCACTCTTCCCCACATTAACTGTCATGTCTAACACCTACTTTTCCTTCCTTCTCCTGAACACCTACACTCTCATACATAAATATCCTTTCATTGCTATCAACTTTTTGGAGCATATGTTCAAGATATTTGCAGAAATAGAGAGTATTTTCAACAAAAAAAAATATATAAAATACCTATAAAATCACATTTTTTCATTATGCTACATCATTATGCTTCTTTTTCTAATATTTTAAATCATACATTATTACAAAATAAGAGTGCATAAAGTGGTATTTAATATARATTTCTAATACAGTAACAGTATACTCTAAAAAAAAAAAATATTGAAAAATTTCAGGCTACAGCTAAGGATTAACTCTGTACCCACAMCTCCAATCCTGAGTGAAGCACATCTTCATAACTGAGCAGGAAAATCCACAAAGACGTGCAGTATCTAATATCAGTATGCCATGCTGGTTCCTCAGGATTTACCTGACTCCTCATCCAATTTCTAATCATATTTCAACTGCAATCTACGTTCTTAGTTACTAAATGTCCTCAGTGGACAAAAAGGAATACTAAATACTCCTTTTTACTGTCATTTTTTTTTTCTTAGTGCTAATTTCAGATTCTGGTGTTAGATCTCTTTTGTGAATATTTTTTTGAACCTTCGGGGAGGTGAAGTCCTTAAAAAAAAWCATTTAATCACGTCATTTCGTATCTGACTCATACTCAAGAACAAACCCATCATGGATTAAATACTGATTTCTAATAGTCTGCTGGGCAAGAAGAAATTGTTATGAAATCATGAGGACAAGATATGTTAGAATAAAATAAAAAACCTGAAATTTTTAACAGTGAAATTAATTTCTTGTACTTTTTTTTGTGCAATGTAATTTTCCCCATATCATGTTATGTCTTTTTTTCCCATTCTTTCATCTTCACACTTTTATCTGCCTTTGTATGAATSACCAGTATTAATATAATGAAAAATGAAGCATTTTTAGAGACATTAATCAAGAACTAAGAAAAAATAAATAAAGCCAGTTGTATTCATACTTTTCTTAGTGCAGACTTGAAGCAAGACTCCACTGGCTCACATGTTACATTATTGAAAGCCAGTAAGATCTAAGATGCATGAATAGTTTGAGAAAGGAGTGAGACCATTAATTGCAAGCTGGCACAGCCAAATCCCTTTTTTTTCTTTTTTAAATGAAAATACTGGAAAATAATACAGGAATGAGGAAAGATATCTAGAAAATAAAGTAAGGTTACAATATYTTCATAGATCTCTACTACCACTACTTTTGTGTAATGTACATCTTTGTTCACAACTAATATGTCATTCAGACACATTACTTGAATAGATACCAATTCCTATAATTTAGGATTGTATAAAAGCTGTATAAAAGCAAGATGCATTAAGTGAGCATGGGGATATGCAAGACTTGAAATAGGATGTTTGGAGGAAAGACCAAAGCCAGGTAGACGGAAGGTCTGGTAGTGGATCTTGGAGAGCAGGAAGAGGGGATAAGAGCAGCCAGTCAGGAGGCTGCTGGTTTGCCTGCTTGTCTGACTGAGCCCGGCACTCAATCACTGCTGTCCATCCTACTTTCTTATAAAACTCCAGCTCTCTTCAGAGTGGACAAGCTCCCTGGTCTGCGCCTGCACTTTGAAAACCGCCAACCTTCAGACACGTGACAAGTAGGAGGAAAGCCACTGCACAAGGACCACTGATCCCCAAGGGTCTGCGRTCCAAGGACCAGTGACTGGAGGAAACCAGCAGGCTGGGAATCAGCTGCTTCACAGACTRAGCCTCTAGTAACAGGTCCCGGATAGACTAACAGCTACTGAAGACACCTGCAGCTTGCTTGAGTGCACCCATGTGTGYGTGCAGTCCCCTACCAAATACAAATCCGGATGAGCCAGAGACAGGATCGGGCAGATCGAGTTTGCTTATGTTTATACAGGTGTCTGGACATTACCCACAATTACGTGGATGCTGGTAAAACCACTTYACCTGTGTTGACTGTGTGGTCAGCACTGTTTGGGGTGGTGGGAGGCCACAGGAGCAGCTGTGGGGCTGGAACAGGAGAAATGAAGACAGCCCCATTCAGCCAGCCTTAACCACAAACCCAGAAACAGGATTAGGACTAAGG